>VYZX01016121.1:7579-104752 GCA_013401335.1 Brachypteracias leptosomus | reverse complement strand
TAATTACAAATCAAAATCCAGCAACTCCAGCCTGCGTCTTTCACAGGGTATATAACTTTTTTGGGCAAAATGTTGACTGCATGACAAACGTTCTGCAAAGGCCCTGTAGACTATAAGTATTTTAAGTATGGGAGTCTTCAGAATGTAAAGAAAAGGATTTTCTGGCACTGATAGCAAGTGGTGCCATAGTCAGTCCTTAATGTCCTGCCTCATAAGCCTCTGTGGCACGCCACTGTCCTGCGAGCCACGCAGAACCTGTGCATGCATTCCACTCAAAACTGTTATGGCAAGCAGAGGGACAAAACCTTCCTTCGTGTTTAGTGCAGGCCTTGTCATACTTGTGCTGGCTGTAGTATCTCTTTCAAATGTTATCTATTGCAGTGCCTGGAAACCCCACTAATGTCTGTGTGTGAAACTCTGACAGATGGATTGCAGAGATAGGTAACTCCGGACATTTTTATGTACTTGTAATCTGAACAAAAATATTTCACTTTTATGTCCATGGATAACTTCAAAGACCAAAACAACTGAAAAAGAACCCCAAAACACCAGCAAAGATGTAGAATAATCTGAGAGGACAATGGAATTACTTTTACACTCAACTACATCACCTTGAAATAAGATTCAAGTCAAGTTTCAGCAAGAATCATACTTGGGGATTGAGTACCAGTCAAACCACCCCATACTACTAGTATGTGGGGCTCAGAAGTGATTTTTACACGAAGCTCAAGGGAGATGAGATGAAGCAAATTCATCCCTTATGCATTGCCTTGTGTTTGACCACTGTGGTAGAACCACTGCACATCCACAGCCCATGAGGCTGCACCCTTCTCCCCCCCTCTCACTGTTAACACGTTGCTGTCTGCAGGACTGCCCGTACTCTTGCAGGAAGTTAGGGTATGTCACTAAGAGCTCTCCAAAAGCTCCCCATGGGAACCTTCCCCAGTGGGATGTCACATGATTCTCACAAGGGAGAGCCCACCTGATGAATTTGGCTGAAGGTGAACCTGACTAAATTGAACGGCACTTCACATGGTTACGCTTATGAGATGAGCGCCTCCTCTTCCTTCAGTTTGTGGAAACGAAATGCAACTCATCTTTTCTTCCCTGTCTTCTCACACAAAGAGCATCAGCACCAGCATGGTTCTCAGAAATTCATAAACATTATGTATTCTTGTTCCTTTTTCAAAGAGTCAGGAAGATGACAGTGTAACAGTTCCCCAAACAGGATGCTGCTTCTGCTTCTAACAGAAAAACTATAGGGCAGCTCTCTGCAAACAATTTGTTGTTTTGCTTTAAATTAAAGCACACCCATTCTCAGAGAGACTGTTTGAGTCTGGATGTCCAGGCAATGTTTGGGTTGTTCCTTATTTAAAGGCAGACACTCTTGAGCACAGCATTACTTAGGTGTCCTCCTGGGGTGTGTATGGATATGTCCTATTTTTCAGCTATTTTAACTTAAGCTTCATATTCTAGTGCTTTCTGATAAGTAGAGTTTATGTCAGAATAACTGGCCTGAGGATTTTTCTTTCCAGTCCAGTACATTTCTGAGGTACAGCTACATGGGAGATAATGGAAATGCCTCTAGAGTATCTGTCTGACAAGGGAAATAGCAGGAGTAAGGAGTGAACACAAAACAGGGACCTTGTCAAAAAGTATGCAAGTTAATCAGTCCAATCAGTCACTGTGGGTGACGTATCTGAACAAACTGAAGCTGACACAATGGTCAATTTGACTGGGGAAAGTATAATTTTGGATTAGGGTAAACACCTTTAATCTGTCAATTGTGGCAGTCTTAAACCTGTAATTGAAAGAGCACAGCACTGCTTTACTCTAGATGTCAGTCAAACCCATTCACCCTTTTCTGATCACTGATCAGTTTATTAGACTCCTATTTATTTTCTCTTCTAGACAAAATTCTTTGCCCCACGTTCAGAAAATCCTGATCTAATAAGGACAGCCCTTCAGAATAACACTTGGTTTCACCTGATTTTCAAGCAGATGGTATTCAGGGCACAGGAAACAACAAAACGAGAGTATCACCATGTGTTTAATTTTAGCTCTCACTCCCTGAATTCCTGTTTCAACCATAAAACACTATCTTATTTTTAGTCTGCTTGTGTGCCTGAGCAGTGTCAGCCCTGCCATGCCAGAACTGCAGTCATGTCTCTCTAGTGGAACTCAGAATAGGATAATTTCTGCTCCTGGGAGCACTACTCTCAGAAGATGGTGAAGCTTCCAGCCCAGCTTACTTGTCCCTCCTGTCCCAGTCTGGGACAGGTAAGCAAACCATTTCCATAGGCATTTTACCCACAAACCTGTCTGTAAAGTTACAGACCAATGATACTATTCATGGGATGCAAGGATCTCTTAACAGCTTTGGAAGAAGATTTACTCCACCCCTGCCCACTTGCAGGCAGATAGTTCTATGATTTATCAAGAGAAATGGTCCATATGCTGCTCACAGTCTCCTGAGACTTCTACCCCAACATCACCTCTCTGAATGTTTAGATTAAAGCAATGCGAAATGGAGAATAAAATTAGCCTGACCTTGCTATAAACAAACAGATAACAGAATAGACTTGCTGTATGACAAGCCCTTCAGTTCTATTCAGCATCTCAGGCAAATTCAAGATGAGAGTTTCCTTATCTTTGCTCATACTGCAGTTGAGTCATGCCCCACACTGACATCCATCTCTGAATACTGAACCTGGCATTCTCCACAGCATTTTGAGTTCTAGCCTCTTTAACTGTACGGTCATCACAGACGTTTTAAATGTTTGCTGAGGCCCTTCTGTTGCAGCTCTAGAGACAAAAGGAGAGAGAAACCTGTTGTTATTCTTAACAGCAATCTTGTCTTTGGGAGGCAGGCCACAGGGAAGCACTGAAGAGAGAAGCAGATTCCCTTCCCCTAGTAGGGGAAAAGGCGGTGAAGGATCAAAGCAGCTAAGCAAACTCACATCTTCAGTATGTGAGGTTGAAATAAGCAGGCAAAGAAGCATCCCACCCTCCAGAGCTTCTTAAGAGTAAATCATCCAAACTAATATTTATCCATCCTCTACTCTTGTCATTATTCTGTGCCTGTCAGCTCCTTGTAGGGGCTGTCTGTTCCATCCCTCTTGTGTTATTATGGTTGCCATGCTCTCCTCTCAGCATCTCCTATCACTTATAATGAAACAGCAAGGGGAAAAAACTCCAACACTTAGGCTCCCAAATTACCAGGAATTAAAGGAGCAACAACAAAATTGTTTTTAAAAAATAACTCAAACCAACAAACAGAATAAAAGGAAAACAAAACAAGAAGAGAGAGTGAGAGAATTTTGCAATCTGCAGATGATTTCTGCTTCTGGGATTGCATTCATCATTAAGATTTATAGGTCAGTCCAGAGCTTAAATAGCAGATGTTTTCTCATTATTTATCTTCCTGGCTAAGGCACAAGATTCCTTTTTAGGGAAATCTGCGTAACACATGCAATGAAAACAGACCAAGTCCTAAGATCAGCCCTTCTAAGCAGCTCATAAAAGTTGAGCCAAAACACCCATCAAAGACCCTTCCACAACAGGAAGAAATGTGCTCCCTAGGGTCTGATCCTGAAAATTATATAACAGAACTGAGTTTTATCTCTTACCTGGCTGTCCTCTGGCTATAGTTAAGAACATTTGAAGAGTTTCTTGTATGAACAGTCAACTGGCTAGCAGGTTTGAACTTCTGTGCCCCATCCCAAGGCCTGTGTTTTTGAGCATAGTTAAGTAAAACTCTGAATAATATCACTGCTATGAATGTTCTTTATAAAGCATGATCTGTTAGTACTGTGCTGCAGTTGCTCAAACTGATCAAAGTGATGCCACTTCCACAGGGATCTCTCCTCATAAGAGCCCTTCTGGACTTTTTACACATGTAGCCACAGAACTGAAATCCTTTTGAGGATCCACTTTTCCAACCATTGCAGCCCTTTGTGTGCAAATCAGTGGCCATTTTCTTTCATGCTGTTTGCAAGCACATGCCATCCTCTGTCGCAGGGGTGGAAGGAAAAAATCAAACCAAAATAAAATACCCCACAAATTTGAATTCTGAACTTTCTTCTTGTGTTCCTTGTATCAGAAACATCTTCTGATTCAGAACTACAGATTATTCTTTCCATCCTTTAACATACTTCCAAAACATACAGGTTTCACTCATTTATAACCTTCACAACTTTTGTATATACTGTTAGGTCTCTCCTGGGCTAAATCGGGATTCCACATGTTCCCAAGCCAGCTGGGTCTGGGTCTGACCTAGATTGTTTCTAACTCTGGGTCCACAGGATGGCTTGTATGTGAAGATCCCCTTTCTGGCTCCTCTTCCCTGAGTGCAGACCTCTGCAATTCCCCTGCTCCAGGCCTTACAAGCACTGCTGAGACCACTCATGCCTGAACAACCTACTCGAAAGCACATGCCTCCAGGGTGAGAGATTCATGTTAAAATCAAAAGTAATTAAGAGGAAAAGAAACAGATTTGCACAGCAACCTCACTCTCAAACCACACAAGCACTAGGGCTCTTCGAGTGAAGCACCAAAAGCCTTCATAATCCCTACTGCAGTGTCACCGGCCTCTTCTTGGAAGTCTATGGGACTTCCTTGCCTCTGCAGATGTTGAGGCATGAAATGAAAGAAAACTTTTCCTGAGATCTCAGTTTCTTACACCAGTTGTCCTGCTTCTCAGCATTGTCAGGCAATTAAAGCCCAAATGTCATCTCATTTCAACTGGAACAACCAGTTCCTTGAGCCCGTTTGCCCTCTTTAGCAAATCTTTTACTCTGAGCAATACTACTGCTGACCCCCCCAGCAGCTGTGATGGTGAGGTGCTGTGTAAGCCTCACTCCTCCTGCTACACCTTTATACTCAAGGACACTCTTCATTTGCTGCTGGTCCAGAGTTTCAAAGCACTGAAGTCACGGCACCTGCCCACTCCCTCAGCAAGATCACAGACAACAATAACCGCACAGGACATGTGAGAGGCCTCTATTACATTCTATGGGCAAATACTTGACCCTTATCTTCCTCTCTTGACAATCAGCACACACTGTAACACGATGGTGAGGAGCCTTTCCCTGCCAAGCAGCAGTTGTTGTACATTTGGGCTGCTACAGCGGATGACAGAAAAGCTTCTCCTGCTGCTCACCTCAAGGCCTATGGATTGTCCAGCCCCTGTTGCCAACTAATCATCCATGTGCATTATCTTACAAACAACAGGATAACATCCTCTGACATTGTGTGACTGCTTGCTAGCGTTCACACAATATCATCCCATGTCTTATAGAGGCTCCGACACTGTGAGGGAGCAGGAAGAGCATGACTGCTTCCCAAGGGAAGGTGATCTGGGAGCTGAGAGCAGCCCCAGTGCAGTCAGCACCCTCACCAACAAGGTGCCATCCCACAGGACCTGAGCATAGTGGGCAGAACCAGGGGATGATAACATGGACCTTTGACAGCTTCAGACACAGCGAATGCTGAATCAACCCTCCAGGGACTCGTCACGTTCAAAAGAGACATGACCAAAGACAGGACTGGAAAAAAACTACAACGTATATCTGAGAGAGCCATCCAGAAAATAAGCCATGTACAATGTAGGTCCCAGGTCCACCCAGGGGACAGAATCACAGAATGGTTTGGGTTGGAAGAGACCTTTAAAGGCCATCTAGTCCAACTCCCTGTAGTGAGCACGGACATCTCCAACTAGAGCAGGCTGCTCAGAGCCCTGGCCAACCTCACCTGGAATGGTTCCAGGGATGGGGCATCAACCACCTCTCTGGGCAACCTGGGCCAGGGTCTCACCACCCTCAGTGTTCAAAATTTCCTCCTTCCCTCTAATTTAAATCTCCCTCTTTTAGTTTCAAATCATCACCCCTTGTCCTGTCCCAACAGGCCCTGCTCAAAAGTCTGTCCCCATCTTTCTGACAGGCCTCCTGAAGTCCTGAAAGGTCACAAGAAGGTCTCCCCAGAACCCTTTCTTCTCCAGGATGAACAACCATACCTCCCTCAGCCTCCACCCTCTTGCAGTAAGCTGTGACCACACTAACAGCAGCTACTACACAGAAACCTCTTCTGATGGCTGCAACGACTCCTTCATCCAGTTTAGCGGCTTCGTTGTATGCTTCAATGGCTGCCTTGAGGTTCAAACTTGACATGAGGAAACATTTCTGTACCGAGAGAGTGGTCAAACCCTGGAACAAGCCTTGTAGAGAGATGATCAATGCTCTGTGCTGGTCAGTGCTGAAAAGGCATTTGGACAACACCCTTAATAATACGCTTTAACTTTTGGCCAGCCCTGAAGTGGTGGTTAGACAGTTGAATTCAATGATCACGGTAGGTTCCTTTCAACTCAAGTCAAGTCAATTCAACTCAACTCTTATTCTATTCTGTTCATCCTACCAGTTATTTTTCTGAATTTGTTTCAGAGCCAATGCTCACAAACCTTACCTCAACATGCAGGTTTAGCGAGGAGCAGGCTGATGATGCATTCTTCAGTTTAGCTTGTAAAAAAAAATACCCCCTTGCAGTGTGGCAAAGGCAAGTCACAGAGCTGCAGGAAGAGCCACAGGAATAAAGAATAAGCTGTTTGCTGAAGAGTGAGAACTTGAAGAATGAGGATCAGAACCAACCACACACAAAAGAAAAAGATGTGTGTGGTGTTGTGGGGTATTTCCCAAAGTAGGAGAGCCATGGACGAGAAGCATCCTTTCTGCCTTCCAAACCTTGCTGCGCTCTGCTCCTTGGCCAGTGCTGCCTGAGAAGTGCACCGGTGCCTGCCCTGTGCTTGTAGGGCGTGTAGGCAGAGCGGGAAAGTGGCAGCTCCCTCAGGAGATGGTGCAGCAAGCCTGGAGCCCTTCCCAGCCCAGGCTATTGTGCAGAAGCAAGAACCCCACTGGGGAGATGGAGCCAAGGGACACGTAGAACTCAATCCTGCTGTGAACTTGCAGAGGAAAAAAGAGCCCAAGAGAGCCAGAAAGCTACAAGAGATGAAGCACTGTTGGGTCAGTGTGATGCAGTTGGTGGCACTGCTGTCTGTGGAGATAAGCTTTACTCTCCAGGAGTGTGAAGACAGGTCGCTGAGTTTTTAAATGAATTCTATAGGTATTTAGTAAAGAGGAAAGTTGTTGCTGATCACGCTGGTGTGGTGAAGGAGTTGGCTGGACAGGTGTCATCCAACACAAAAAGGCACCTGCCTCACTTAAAAGAGTCCCTACGTGTCTGGAATGAAGCTGCCAAGAAGGGCTGAGGGTTTTCTTTTTATATGCCCACCTGAAACCACCTGAGAATGCTGGTGTGATGAAATTACTGATGACATTATTCCAGTACAAAGAAACTTCACTGTTGTTATTTTAAATTGATAAAAGAAACTACAGAAAACACTCTTCTAGCAGGCACTTGGTAATTAGTTTGCAAAACTGGTGCAGTGAGTGCAGAAAGCTGCCAGACTATGTCTATTCAGTTAAAGAATCTCAACATTTTGATGCCAGCTCAGTGGGAAGAGACAACAGGCCCTTGGATGTGCCCAAACGTGGATCTGGTGGATCATCAGGCAGAGTGAGGATAGAGACAAATTCCCTTGCCAGGAGTGCTTCCTGTCCAGAGGGGTTTTAGGATGAAGATAGTCATTAAGGAACAAGGCTTTCAAACAACATGGAGTTGGTTAGCTGAAACCTGGGTTTTTAGATACATTTTGAGTTACAAACTGGTAGCCAGCACATTTTCAGACCAAGCTTTCCTCCTTGCAAAGGGCCCCACAAGGCAAATGTCTGCTGAAGCAGCACATCCTGAAATAAGTCACCCATAACAACTGTACTAACTGCATTTCTATACTGTGGGGGAACACAGTATGGGAATGCAATCCCATAAACTTGTCCCCACAATTTCAACAGGATGTGAAGGTCTTTGAATGTGTCCCAAGAAGAGCAACAAAGCTGGTGAAGGGGCTGGAAGGCATGTCTTAGGAGGAGCAGCTGAGGGCACTGGGTTTGTCTAGTTAGGAGAGAAGGAGGCTGAGTGGTGACCTCATTGCTCCCTACAGCTTTATGAGGAGGGGAAGTGCAGAGGGAGATACTGATCTCTTCTCCCCAGGATCTAGTACAAGTACCTGTGCGAAACGGCATAAAACTGCATCAAGAGAGGTTCAGACTTGACCTGAGGAAACATTTCTGTACTGAGAGGGTGGTCAAACACTGGAGCAGCCTTCCTAAAGAGGTGGTCAATGCTCTGTGCTGGTCAGCGTTGAAAAGGCATTTGGACAATCATAAAATCATTTAGGTTGGAAAAGACCTCATCACCAAGTCCAACCTTCATCCCAACATCTCCCTGATCACTAGACCATGTCCTGAAGTGCCACATCTACTTGTTTGTTTAACACCTCCAGGGATGGTGCCCTCCACCACCTCCCCGGACAGCCTGTTCCAGTGTCTGACCACTCTTTCAGTAAGGAACTTCTTCCTAATATCCAATCTAAACCTCCCCTGATGCACAACTTGAGACCATTACCTCATTACCAATGCCCTTAATAACATACCTTAACTTTTGGTCAGCCCTGAAGTGGTGGTCAAACAGTTGAACTCAATGAGCATTGTAGGTCCCTTCCAACTCAACTCTTCCATTCCATTCCATTCCATTCCATTCCATTCCATTCCATTCCATTCCATTCCATTCCACCTACAAACCAACTCAAACAGAGATGGAGGCCCAGACCTGAACTGAAATGGGGCTCTTGGTCCAGGGGAAGGGGTGGAGTAGAGGTCCCAGGTTAGGCTGGTGTGGTGGGTTTACCTTGGCTGGGTGCCCGGTGCCCACCCCTAGTCTCTCTATCACTCCCCCTGCCCCCCACCAAAACCTCCGTCAGCAAGGCAAGCGGGGAGAAAGTAAGATGGAAAAGGAAAACCCGTGGGTTATGATAAGAAGCAGTTTAATAAACAGCAAAGAAAGCAAGGTCGCACGCGAAGCAAAAGCAACAAAGCCGTTACTCTCTACTTCCCATCCGCAGGCGGTGTCGGGCCTGTCCCGGGAAGCAGGGCTCCAGAACGCGTACCGGTTGCTCGGAGGACAAATGTCTTCCCAGAATCCCCCCGTCCTCCTCCCTTTATAGTTGAGCTGACGTCATATGGTATGGAGTATCCTATTGGTCAGCTCGGGTCGGCTGTCCGGGTTGTATCCCCTCCCAAATCTTGCCCCCCCACACACACCCCCCGTCAAAACAAGGCTGTGTGTTATCAACACCTTCTGGCTTCCAGTATTGCAGCATGAAGGCTGTATGGGGAAAATCAGCTCAGACAGACCCACTACAGCTGGTCATGATCATTAAGGCCTATTACTATTCTCAGGGCCCTGATATCCATCATGGGGCATTGACTTTTCTACCTTTAGATATCCCAGTGAGGCATCTCAGCTAGGCTGCTCTCTCTATATCACCCACAGTAACTATTTAGGTTCACCTGCACAATACAGTGTGACTTTGCTTAGATGAGCTAGATAATGTAACTATCCCACTGCAGCTCTCACTGCCTGACCCTCTCTGGGGAGTTATGATAGTTCTTCTGGTTTTGGGGCCCTCATGCTCTGCAGGATTTTGCTCTATGTAGACTGCACTCTCGCTTTAATCCCATGAGTCCCAAAGTTTGCTCAGTTGTTCTCAGACCAAGCCACCCTCTGATTCTTGTCTTTAACCTCTTTCCCATGTATCTGCAGAGTAGCTCAATGAACTGTCTGTAGTGTCAGTCTATTCAAGCTCTGTTCCACTATGTCCATGAGGAGGTAAAGAAAACACATTTAAAAACTGTAGAGTCAGTGCTGTGTGCTAACTGCCTGTGTGCCTTGGAAAATATTTGCACTGTTTTGTTACTGACGTGAAAGTTCTCTTGGGTAATTTGTACACTGCTTTTAGCTCTTTAGGATTCCTTCCCTCTTTGGCTCCCCTAAAGAAATGTGCTGTACAGACTAACATGAATATTCAGCTGAGCTCCAGTCCAGTACTTTTCTGTATTAGGCAAAAATGTTGTTTTCATTACCAATCTTTAATCCTTTTTTTTTTAAATAATAAAAAAAAAAATCCCTACAACCGAAACTGTTTCTCATGAAGTCCACATTGCATAAACAGTTGCCCCAGGTCCTGGGAACAACAGCCAGTCCACACATGGACTGCACCACAAAAGCAACAGCTCATAGTGGTCAAGCCAGGGCAGCCCAAGGACGTGCTCACTTTAAGGGACAGATGGTATCTATTTAGCTAAACATTCTTCCACTAGGGCTGTTTTAACGCCCAGATCGTTTTTATCAGCTTCTTATCACATTTGGGAGCCCAGCATGCTTCTGACAGAGGCTGTGTAAGTGCTTCCCAGAGAGTGCTGTAGTTTCAGGGTTCAAGGCAACATATCAGCATGAAGAGGAGGTGTGTGAACGTGGAGGGGGGGAACAAAAACAACCCCATGCCATGTTTGCTGATTTTGAAATGTTCTTGGATGAATTTCCAGGTAGAATATAGATACAAGAATGTGGGAGGTCTCCTTCATCCATACATACTCTGTTTTGCTATATGTTCAGGGCCAGACTGTGAGCCTTTAACTCATCGATGTCTGTGCAGTGTTTTGTAGGCTGACGTGAAGAAGGTCTGCCAGTGCTCTGAACAACTCAGAGATGCCTCACTGGCATCTGTAGCGTGGTATTAAAGCCCAAGCTATCCTGGCTCACATCTGACTGCAAAATTCAGTGTAGACACGCAACTTAGCCTGGCACCCACTCCTAGGAATGCTTCCCTTCCCAGCTACTTCTGTTGTGAGGACAAGGTGTTACTCATCATCACTACACATATCACAGGGTGCCTCACTGTTAGACTGTCAGGCAGAGCTGTCATCTGAAACCTCCAGTGCAGTGAGGCGATACAGCCCTGTGTCAGTCCTCTTGAGCTGTGAAAGCACCACATGCAAAACTAGTAGCATGACATCTGCACAGTGCAGCATGCACCAAAGCACCCTGATGTAAAGAGCGGGAGGGTGCTCAGAGAGGAAAGTGTGGGACACCTATGAAAGGCAAAGAATAGTCTCTCTCTCTCTCTTTCTTCACCAGGGAACTGGCTCACACAGTACTACAATAACAGTACTGGCAGCCTGCCCAGCATCACTGTACTCTGGTTGTAAGTGAACTATGAGGCTCAAGCAATCTTCTGGGAAAAGTTCACACCAAATGTATTGTATGTTATGTTTTCCCCTCATTGTATTTTTAGTTTTCCAAACCAGTCTATTATATTCCTTTCCCTGCAGCATTATGGACTTCTTTAAGATCCCCAGGAGCTGCCCTTTTAAAATCCAAACATTGAGTAATCAAATAGATCTGTTTTTTAAAGTAACAGAGATAAACTAGTAATCCTCCTCTCAGAGACAGCCCTCAGAACTAAACCAGAGCACAACTCATTAAATGGTGGTGGTCTCTGTTGTTGGGCATTTTTTTGCTTGGGCTTTTTCCCAGATAAAACCAAGAAATTAAGTGAGAGAAAGAAGTACCTTATTAAAACACTATCAGTATCTGTAGGATGTACATCTTCCATGGAGTGGAAGCCAAAGCAAAGCAGACTTTACAATGACAGTGCAGAAAAAGGGAGAATGTTCCAAAGAGCATGTTCTGTGTTTGACCTGAACCTCTCAAAGCAAGTCTGATGTGGTTTTACATAACAGTCCTGGTCACCTCAAAGATGACAACTGTAACTCCCATTGTAAATTTAATGGGTACACAAAGATTTTATTAGAAGTACATGAATCTGTAGTGCCTGAAGAGTGAAGAGTCACTTTTTTGTGCTAAAGACAATAATAACATGCATTCACTTATTTTTGACTATTTCTCAATATGGCTTTACAGAGTCATAAAAAGACAAATATTCTAAGTTCACAAGAACTATGAAAACGATGGACATAATTTATCCAATAGATCAGACCACGGACAGCCAGTTGGAAACTGGGTAACAAAAGTAGGCCCAAATACGTATTCCCCATTGCCCTGCAAATAGAGATACTGTGAATTTGTAATTTACTGTTGTTTATACTAATTAATTTTATTGTATCAGTGTCTGGAGGCCTTTGCTAAGCTCTGTATTGCATTGTATGAGGTGGTGTGCGAGGTGTTTGAGTTTCTGCCTCAAAAGGCTTAGGACTTGGTGTCGTTTTCCAGATGTGATGGCACCATACGGAAAGCAAACTCACAGCAAACATTAAGCAGTTCATTCAGCATTAATTTGCAGTGGTATTGAGTACCTGTAATTCCCGGAGATCTCAGTAGGAGTTTTGGGTGTTCAGCACTTTTGAAAGCCAGACTGAAGTTCCTTGCTATGCTTCTGACAAAAGGTCCTTAGAAATTAAGAGACAGAAAAGACTTATTAGGTTATCAGGCTAAATTCATCCCAGAAGAAAACTCATTGAAGTCAATGGAATTTCACTGGGGAAGGATTTACCATAGAAAGATTGTTCCCTATAGTATATTTAGAAGTGCTTTGTCCTACACAGTTTTAATTAGCTCTACATTAGTCAAGGTACTGTACCATTGTTTCAATCAGCTACCCTCACACAGAACTGTCTCTAGCTATCCTTGTCCACGTTTCCCCTCCCACCCCCATCCCTTGCTGCCTCCTTCTCACCCCCCCCTCATTACTTTATGTCTAATTTGGCTAATGAATTTCTCAGACAGAGCCTTCTTTCATGTTTGAGAAGGACCTGGCCTACATTGAGGTTAAAAGAAAAAAAGAAAAAAAAAAAACAAATGACAAAGCAAGACCAGAAAGAACAAATTCTTCTATTGAGAAAAATAAAGGTGTTCATGAATCCTTAAGCTTTTCCTTGTCACTCCATCAAATCCATGTATAGCCAAGCTACAGATTTTCACCACATATTCTGCATTAAGATGGACATGGGTACTTTAGTCTTGACTTTCCAGTTCCATCACTGACTCACTGCATCGTTAGAGCAAGTGGCTTCACTTTTCAAACGGCTGCATTACCACTATTGCAACAGCCATAGGCATGCACATGAAAAGAATTGCTCAAGTTGCTTCACAGAAATCAGGAAAACATTTTAAGTTCTGTAGTGGAAAAGCACAGTTACACAAGGCAAAGGACTTGCCATCAGTACTACTGGTTTGGGTTTGGGTTTTTTTTTGGATCATTCCAACACAAACATTCATCTTTTCTCTGACTCTTGCCCAATTTCTCTTCTGCTTTCTCTAATGAAAGTTCTAACACGATGATAGGGAATTTGGAGCCTCTGTAATGCTTTCAGTCATACAATTACAACTAAAACTACCATGTCAAAAATGACTGTAGAAACTGTGGGTTCAGTACTGCCTTCTGCCAAATTAAAAAGAAGTCCACAACTAAGAAAAAAACCTCTTAAACCACATTGGACAAGTTACTAAATCACATCTACGTAAAGATGTGTGTGCTCACTTCTGAGTCACTGTATCATTTGACCATGCAAGAAGCAAGACAGTTTGTCTGAGGAATGCCAGGAAGACCAAAATATAATTAAAAAAATAGCCACGTTTTTAGTTTTTTTAATGCTCTTCTAGAACAGGCACACACTCACTTTAAAATTAACCACAGAGCTTAATTAAGCTTCTTCTGATCGTGCTGGGAGGGTTCCATGTTGTCTTCCTGTGGTCATTTCATCAGCCAGGGCTTTTCATGTAAGAATGTGCTGCATGCATGTCACAGCATGGGATCTCATCACAGACACCTGCTCTCAGCCTGTGAACACAGATTTTAATCCCCCTCCCTGCAAAAATGGTGACAGAAGGGCATATTATTTAATTACTCATGCATGCTCTCCAAGACAGGGTCCACAGCTCCACTTGTTTCATATGGCTTGTGCTATTTTTGGAGGGTGATCAAATAGGATGGTTGTTACAAAAGGAGAAAGCTTCACCATAGACTTCTCGTTGCTATTTGATGAGAACAATATATGAAAAGATTGGCAAGATAAGAACAGTTAGAGCAGGAGGTGAAGAAAAGGTATGGTAAATATAGTCATAAAATTATTTGTGATTTTTTTAGCGCTCGTCGTGAAGATACGTAAGCTCAGCTGTACCGTGTAACTCTCCTCCACTACAAGACCATGGATCCAGCAAAACTTAACTGTGATAGCCACCTCTAACATACTGAAGAAGGTGGAACCAACTTAAACTTACTAAAGTCTTCATCTAAGTTAGATCTGCAGCAGTGGTTATGTTTTCCTCCGGTGCTAGAAAGTGGAAAAACAGGAGGAAGATGACAGAAGAGGTATTAACTTTTAGAAACAATGCATTTATTAAATCACTTCAGTCAAAATCATTCAGCAGTTCCTACAAAATCCTATCATGGACCAAAGCAAAGCACAACTAAATGGAACGTTATATATCGTATCCGGCAAGCAATCACCATACTTGCATTCTCATTGCCCTCAGCAGCACCTGCATTCTTTGATCACAGTCCTTTTATGTGCTGCACTGTATACACAAGACCAAGCCAGCAATTAGCCATTCTAGCACTGGGTCCTGAAATCTCTGCAAATGCTTCAGCCCTTTAACAAATTCCTAAACAGAAGGAAGTTGCAAACAAAGTTCAGCTTGTGTATTTTCTGCCAGGTTCCCACAGCACTGTAGGTTCTTGGAGCTTAATTAATGACACTTGCATCCTGTATGCCTTCCAGAGTTTTAGAGGAAATTTTACTGGTCATTTCAAACTCTGACATCGTTTGGACAATCGTCCTCAGAATATTGGGCAACCGCCCCAGTCTTTGGAAGGAAAAGACAAGACTTTGCTGTTAATTGTGACTCATCTATATCAGTGGAATGGACAAAAACTGGAAGGACAAAACGTGCGTCATTTAAAGTAAACTACTCATCAGAAATCCTATGCATTGTATAGGAACCAAAACAGGCGATGAAAATTAAAACCACAGCCTAATATACCAGCATTTGGGAACTCTGCCAATGCCCCTAATTAAAATTTTGTACTAATCTCTTCAGGGAATCCAAGAAATTCTTTCAGAAAATGGAACATTCTTCTATGCACATCCAACTACTTATCCTGTAAGAGGGAATATAAAGGAGATTGTATACGATCAGACAGAGGTCAGTGGAGTGGAAAGGACAGTATGAAAGCTACAGGAAATGAGCCATTTATGAATGAAAATACTGGAATTCCTTCTTGAACCCTGACTCACATAATGTATGATTTTGCTGATCCTGGTCTAAGGATCATCAGATCAATGGAAAGACTTCATTCATTTTAGTGGGGTTTATTCAGTTCCCCAAAACAAGGAAATACAAAATGAGAATTTTAAATTACAAGGTATGCCAACATGTCCTTTCCCTTCTTTTGCTTTTGTCCTACCATCAGAGAGAGCTCAGTGAGAGTAGCTGGAGATGAATGAGAAGTGTGGAGGCTGGACTGGAAACGGTCTAAGATAGAACCTTTGACATTGGCCTACAGGCAATAAACAACACATTCCATGCTGTTAGAGATGCAATTAGACCAAATATGCTTTATGGTTAATAAAAAAGAGCTGGAGTGAGATTTTAAGAAAAAAACTAGGGTGATACACAGGTGTGAAGGAGAGAAGAATAAGGTAACCAGAGCAAGTGTACAAGGCTAGCTTGCAATCTCATCCATCTGGATGGAAAAAAAGACAAGACAGGTAGGAGGCATAAGGAAAGTCACAGACAGCAGGGAAACTGCATCATACTTCAGCAGTTTTCTCTTTGAAGAAACCAACAGGGTCCTATAAAGAAAAATAAGTGAAGGCAGTAGGAGACAACTACCAAAGATGAATCTGGGCTTGCTCTGCAATGAGTAAATCTTCTGTTTAGCTATGCAACTGAGCCTCATAAGTCAAGCAACCCTATCCTGAGCTTGAGTTATTACAATTTAAGGCTTTTGTTTGGCCAACATGAAGATAGAGGGTTTAATCATTGACTGTATTACACTTTCTATAGCCCCTGGCACTCATGCAGACCCGCTGAACCCAGATAAAGGGAAATGGAGGCACAAGCATGTACGGCATCCACCCTTTGTGTGACTACATGCAAATTAAGACAGTGGGGACTCAGTTCCCTTGGCTAATTCTCCCAAGTGAGCAAGATCTGCAGTGAACCCAAACTGGACTTTACTCCAATCTACCCATTTGCAGAGCTTTCCCTTTTCTCCTTGGCTTAGAAATAAAAAAACCCTTCCTCTCTGCTACCTTTTTCTAAAGGATCTTTCTGTGACTAAGCCATTTATGTGTCTATATTACATGTAATTCTCTGATGTCAGATGAGATAACAGAGATAATCCTCATAAAGGATTTGTGGCATTATAGATTACAGTTTCCATTCGTATGTTGTATGCATTGCCTTCAAGAGGCCTTGAGTGATGCTATAAGATCTCTGTATTCAGATTACAAGACTTTGCATTCAGCACAGCCTTATTAGAGGCTTAGAAATACCAACAACCCAGCCAAGTGACCAGCTGTTCAGATCCTGCTGTTCTCTGACTCCATGCAAAGCTAAAATACTATTGTGGCCAGTGAGATCCTTGTCAGCAGAACAAGATTTAAACCAACAAGATTTTCCTTGTATTTCTTCACCTGCCATTTCATACAAAGCAATTGCTTAGCAGACAGAACAATTTATTCCAGAAAGAAGCCATCTTTGCTTCAACCATAGTTCATCCAAGCCAGAAAGGTACTTAATTACTGTACCTTTTTTTTTTTGGGCTATCTAAACTGTTGACACAACCAGCTCAGGTGCCTACCTAGGGCTTAAATACCTTTGCAGATCTGCCTGAAGGCGCCCTCACTGGGCATCTTTCAGGAAAAAACTCAACAGTTACAGCTGATCAGCTGCTCCAGAACTCTCTTTCTCCATCAGCGTGAATATGACATTAACACTTCCAGGAGAAGAAAAACACTAAGAACATCTTTAGTTGTAATCACTAAGAAGATCTTTAGCTGTGTTTCCTGCTGTGCAACACAAGCTCTTCTCATAAAGGAGCTGAATAATTTTGGGAAAAACAGAGGAGCTATGCTAGGCAACTTCACAATGACTGTTCTGACTCAAGGCCAGCTCTGGCTCCCAGGCCTGGAAAACAATGTAGCTGATTCCTGTGATACTGGATGGTGTGAAATACTATTCACACAAAAATATATCCTGCTTAGCACCTGCGGGCTATTCCTACAAGAAACGTAGCTGATGATAAATTCGGGTGACATTAACACAGATGTCATGTACAATGCTCTGTTGCCTAATTATTAGTGTATTTATGTTTCTTGAATCTTGCAGTCATCTTTTTTAATTCTTTCATTTCCCCTCCTGTGAGATCATTTTGCAGAGCGGGGGAATTTGCTCTCCAGTGATGGTACGTCAATCTCTACAGCAAGTATCTGCGTTTTCTAGCCTCACCCACACTGACATTTTGTCTGCTGCAGTTGAGTGCCTGAATGGATCAGCGACATTTAACCAACAACAGCCGTTTCCAGCATGGAACAATGATCTACATCTAAGGAGAAGTCTAGGCACCTCTTGATTTCAACCACTTGGAAAGACAGAGTGAAGCATGTAGCATAATTCTGCCACACTCAAGCAGGCAAACATCTAATGGAAATACACCTTTAGCAGCTCGTGTCTGCGTGATTTAGGATGTCACAGATCTCAGCTGTTTGTTGTCTTTCCGACTCCCCTGCCTGTGTTGAAATCACCACTGTGACAGACACGATGAAGTAGCTGACTGTGTGAGCATTCCTCCTCCTTTCCAATACACAGCAAAACTACTTAGCTTAAATCACCGCTGACGGGAACTAACTTCTTAAACAGGTTTGAACTTGATCCTTGTTAAGCACATCTGACTGTGCCCCAGATTGCCTAGTTCAGCTCAAAGCCAGCACACATACCCTATTATCAGCAGCAGCAGCTCTACATCAGTCAGCAGCTGGCAGACGGGCCCTTGGGGACTTTTCTAGCCCTATGTGCAGCCCTACGGCTGCTTCAATATATTCTCCGTGCGCAGAACAGGACGTATCTCTGTGCAAATGCTGTTATTGCACAATGGGTGTCATTGATAGCAGGAAAGAGACAATGCTTGGGAGCTGGACATGTTGTTCAAACATCATTCCAGTCTTTTTATAAACTCTGATTAAGGCTCTTTACTTAGAACTGCCATCATGCTGTCACTGGCTACTTTGAGTAGAGAATACCTGAAATCCCTTTTTACTCTTCTTTAAAGGGTGAATTGAACTGTATTTCTAGTTTGTGATATTCTTTTAATGTAGATTCTGGCTTATCTATATCCAAATACATGCAGATCTACCTACACAAACAGGTACGTCCACAGTACCCATCTTTTCAAGCACTACATATATTTTCACTACTAGCCCATTCAGTTTCTCCATGGCATTTCCAGGTCATAACCTCACTGTTGTCAGCAATACTTAGCCTTTGACTCCCTAGCAGTATTTCTCCAGCACTGGCAGGCAGGACTGTTAGGCAACCAGGAAATCTAAAACAAAGGAGAACTGTTACAAGGAGAATATGGGACAGGCAGAGGAGCGAGTGGAACTAACAGACAAAAGGCCCAAGGGAAGGAAATGAAGAGAGGCTGGGAGCAGGGACAGTAACATTCAGAAAGATTTGGTCCCAGGGCAGGCAGCAGCATCAGCTGCCAATACTGCTAGAGATGGTGTCAGATCAAGGAGTTCACCTGTCCCAAAAGTACAGCACCAGCACAGGGCTAAAGCTCTTAGCATCCCATGATCAAAATGATACACAGCTAAACACAAAGACAGAACGTACAATGAACCAAGGAGATTAATTTCCTAAACTTGAATGTCTCTTACATGCCCAAAGGCTCTCCCACAGGACCTGTGATGCATCCACCAGCCCTATGCCAATGTCTCAGATACCTCAGGTCTGTGTTTAGGCTACTGAATACTAACCACTGTGTCCTGGTTTAGGCTTTGACCTCCTGTTCCTCATCCTCAAAGTGGGAAAATTAACATGGACCAACTCCAACCAACCTGAGGTACAACAGCCCTGTGAAGACTCAGGCTGTATTTGCAGCTTGGTGACGGCTGTAACCCAAGGCAGTGGCCAGCTCAGGTCCCTGCCTGGCTCAACCACATGGCCACCTCTAAGAGCCTACAGAAACCCCTGCTCCCTATCACATGCTGAACACAAACTGTGCAGCTGAGCACTGCTGTTGCCCCCAGTCACAGCTGTAGAAGCCAGAAGCAGCAGCATCACCAAGCACCAGGCATCCCCCATTGCCATAACCACACGATGGAAGCCTCACCACAACAGAGCCTTTTCTCCCTACCTATCCCATCTGCTTTTACCTGGTCTTTTTCCATCACTGCCACTCCTCACCAGAGCTCTCAAGTGGCTGTGACGGGAATGTCTGAGGAGATGAGATAGAAGCACCTACAGCAAATAAATAAACCAATAAAGCAATAAAAAGAAAAAGTGAGAGAACAAGGGGGACATGAGCTGTTTGGAGAGTTGAAGGCCAGCCCATAGAGTCACTCAGTCTAGACTCCAGATGTGAACGCAGAGCCTCAGTGAGTGCAATACGGGACTGCGTAAATATCTCAGCCAGATGTCTCAGGGCCCAAGCTACAAATCCTCAGAAATGGTGACAGAGTTGGCTCTTGCTGCTTGCACAGCTCTGCTTCCAAGAGAATCAGTGGTCATTCAGTCAGCAGCAGTTCATTTTTGCTGCCAGATGAGAGGGAAAACCAGGCTCAGAGTTGCAGTTAGTCTCACAGCAAACTCAGCAGTCGGTGGATGGGTCATGGAGCCCTCTGTGGGTACTGAGGTTAGCTCAAAATAGCAATCTGGGGAAAGAGCTGAAAAGACTGTAGTAAACATAAAAGCACATGATCCTAAATGACTAAAGTTAACGGGCTGCCATGTTAGGCACCTGAATTCAAATTTAGATCTTCAAGACCCCTGCCATTTGGTCAACTAAGTTTACAGATGCTTGATGTTACACAACAGAATTACCTTATATTTCAGTTGCTGGAGACATGCCTTACACTGGCTCTAAGGAGCTCGATGCTTGTATGTGCACTTTCACAAACTAAGCATTCCTCTGCCTGACTTTCACGTTCCCAGAACTTGTCTCCTAGGTGAGTGCCTCACAGAAAGCACCTGGAGGGACCATGATCACCTTCCCATCTACTGGCAGCTGGATCTGTCCTTTGGGAGGCTGGAGATTAGTTTCAGCTCACTCTTCTGCCTGAGTTAGACCACAGAATCAAGCCTGTCTCTCCCAAGAAATGTCTCTAGTCACTAGGCTATAGTGTATTTTAAACCAAAGCTTTCCCAGTCTCTTGGACGTATCCCATATTCCACAAAAATATTAAGTATTTATTGCAGCAGGGAATAGGACCTGGGGTTCCGCAGTGAAAGTCCTTACATAATCCAGCCTGTCACTGGCCCAATTTAGGATGTATCAATTTATGACCCAGATTCTCTTCAGCAAGTCACCCAAAATGAAAACTAGAACTGGCTGAATAATTTATGAGATGATTCGTAAGCAAAAGCCCTGAGTTGGGTTATTCTGATTCACAGGGATGATGTTATTTATGATTTTTTGTGCAGACATATCGCATGAACATGTTTTAGGATGGCCAATAATTGTCCCAAGATTTGCAGAAGGATTGTTTCATTCTCCTGTTGTAGAGTGCCAATAGCAAAGTGACTCATACAGTACAAAAGATGAGCTTTTGAACCAAACAGCCCAGAAAAAACTCAACAAAGAGACATGTGCTACCATATCAACCTCCTATTCCTGTAGGTGCAGTTACAGCCTGAGGTTGGGCCCACCAGAGGAGTATCTAAAAAGACCACTGTGCCTCGCTCCCCTTCAGACCTAGGCTCACTGAGATAACTCGGGGTCAATAAAGATTAGGATATTTGCATTATTTCATACTCGCCACAGGCTAAGAGCTCACGTGTGAACAGCAGCTGATGCAGGGTGACTAGTTCAGCTGCCATGGCAAACTGCCAGGGACCCTGAGTCCCAACTCACAGCCATTCTCTCATTCCCAAGCTCCTAAGGGAGGCCAGACTTGCCAAAAGACATTCTGAACACCATTGAGCTCCCATAGTGGTACAATTCCTGCAAAGGTTGCAGGGGCTTACTCTGGTTTATACTTGTACCACATTTGACCCTTAAACCATTGCTGGTTTTGAAGAAACTTAGTTCTAAACAAGATGTTTCCCAAGGAGCCACATTCAGCCCTGGGTCTCAGATTTGTACTGACAGGTATATAGTTTTAAGGTTTAATTCATATCCCTCCCTATCCTGAACAACATGAGCCCCAAAACCATAGTATGAGGAGACCTGTGCTGGACACGTACATCCTTTTCCTTATTATTCTGCACTTTCTCAAGAGAAAGAAGGCATTGGGTATAATGGTCTAAATAAGAGTTAACTCCAAGATCTAAACAAGTATATTGAGCAATTTATTCAGAGCACATCGTGCTGTTCTTCCACCTCTTTGGTAATGAATGCACAGCATCAGCATGGCTGAAAGTTAAAGGCGATATTTCTTCCGGCAGTGCCCTCCAGCTCCCTTAGGCTGGCTTATCCAGCAATTGTGTTGGCAGTTTGGAGTTTTTCCCAGGATCTTCTATGGCCAGGGATGCTACAGGCCATCTTATTAAATGTCAATGCCCATTGCTGATTAATTTTTTTTAAAATCAACCGTAGAATTTTTTTTTCCCTTCTGCTCCACGTAAAAAGCATATCTATTTAAAGGTCTTTTCATATGGGGTCCTTTCTTTTGGAATGAAATAGCATGACAGAGTTGTACTTGTAACACTATGGTGTGTCACTGACTTTCCCATACAAGGAAACAACAAATTTTCCTTATCTTGCCCTCAAATCTGAAGCAGTGTTGAAACCCCTCTTCCAGCACAGGCTCAGAACTCACCTCTGGCTCAGAAATGCCAGCTCCAGTGGGCAAACAGTTAATCAGCAAGTAGACAGAAATGTAAGACAAGTCAAACTTTTCCCCTTGCTGTATGGATCTCAGAGAGATCAGTAAAAAAGTAGGTGTTGAGATACAATGTTTGAGAAGGGTACAGGAATTCCAGAATCCTTATCTCCATTCCTGAAAAAGAGTACCTCCAACCACAGACCACATCACGTTCCTCCCTGTGGAAGCTCAGATTTATTTTGCCATTCATGAAAACACAGTAGCCATCTGACAGCCTCAAAGCTGCATTCCTTGATGCCTGTGGCTGTACCAAATTTTTGGGAAGACATGAGGAACCATTTTCAGGAAAATGGTGCTTCATTTACTCTTTGACTCTCAAAGAATGTTTTGTCTTCTTTTTTGTTTTGTGAAGTGCTGTCAACACTTACAGTGAAGTTTATTGTAAATACACAATAATAACAACTGTGAACATTCATCTCTGACTCAATTCCTATGTAAATTTATGTTAATATATATGCAGATTAAGTCTGCCCCCCTTGGTCCTGGAAAGTTGTCAGAATGACACATGGGTTCTGAAAAGGTTGTGTACTACTGATCTGCAGTTTTTGTTTAGTATTCAATAACTGGCAAACCAACAACAAGAGACAGTGGATATTTCTCTTCACTTTTGCTGGATAAATCACTGGAGTCTTCTAGACAGAGGTAAAAAAAAAAAGTCTCTAAACCCACAACGTGCTCATTTATATTTCTATTTCACAACAAAACAAATACTCACAGGTGGGATCTTTTGAGGAACGAGGTGGTACAAGGGAGCCTTGTCAGTAAGCCTCCAAGAACTGACATGTCATCTTCTAGACAGAAAAGCAATTTTTCTCCTTGATATTTAGTAACTGTTAAATCAATGTCTGGAGTTTATGGATAGTCTTCCTCACTTTTTGCTGGCTAAGTCAGTGCAGTTTTTAAGAGAGCTCAAAAAGGTCACTTATTTATTCTCTCCTTTTCAGCCTCCCTTTTCTCTGTTTTAACATGGAACCACACTGACCTTCCACCTGTGCACAAGTCGTTCTGAGCACTCCAGTCCCACCAGTGGCGAGGTAGCTGGGGTGCTACATTTAGCTGTTCTCTGCTTTCCTGGCAGGGACATTTGGCTATGACACTTTCTGGTACTTTGCAGCAAATAGAAGCTAATCTTTAGTTCATCCCAGAGCAGAGTCCCTGCAAGGTTCCCAGGCACTTCTTAAATAATCACAACGGGACATAAATTGGGACTTCAAGAGATACACGTGCTCTTTGCACAGGGATGAATTTCCAGTAATCCGAAAGGGGATGGGGAACTCGCTATCAGAAACAGCAGGCACCACAATTGTTGGCTAGGAAGATAGGCCAGACAACAAAAGTCCAATTGCCAGAAAGTATTTATGCTCCTGCAGTTCACAGCTGAGGACTTGATCCTGACCTTTGATACACAAAACAGATTTGCTCTGCAGCTGGAAACTCTGTTTGTGCTTGGAGGGTAAGATCGTGCCCAGAGCTGATAAAGGTGGGAGCTGAGTCATCAGTTCTGAAGTAAGGCAGCAATCTCCTGACCAAAATCACTTCCACCCTAATAACACTGAATGGGCTTAGGAGGCCAGTGATTTTTTGGAAACAACGATAACAAAACAAATAAGAACAGAACTGTATCCCATACAGTGACAAGAAACTTCAGTCACCCATTTCATTCAGGCCTTCCAGCTGGTTTAAAGACTGACACTGAGAAAACCCTTTCTTCTCCAAGCTCTTCTCACTTGACACTGGTTTAGAGTGTTATTTCACTCTACTTTTTTTAATCTCATTTTATCGAAGGCAATCTCAGCCCCAAGAGCAAAACAAGCACAATAAAAGCAATTAAAGCCTGGAAGGAACCTGTATTTTTTCTCTGAAATAGAGCCTCATGTCGGACAGCTTTCCACATACCTTGTTCAGTGTAGGTTACATTATGGCATCCCATCAGGCCCATTCAAACCAGGTTGCAGAAGTATCGTGGCTGGGATCCAATGCTGCCTTCCTGCCTGCAGTAGCTGTTGGTGGTGATTTCATCTCAATCATTTTCTCTCTTTCCACCTCTCATGCAGCTGCCTGCCTGTCTTGATAGGACCAAAGTGTAGCTCATGGAATCTATATGATAATCACAAAAATAGTTATTTCTGCTGAAAAATGGATTTAATTCCCCCTCTAAACCTTTGTGGATTGCCAACTGGGGGTGTGAAACCAGCTGGCAAAAGATGCACTCATTTCAATTTCATGACTTTCCTATACTGCAGCTTCCTGACTTTAAATGGTTCCTCCCCTCTCTAATGAGAGCACCAAGGCCTTGATTAACAGCTCTCACTTTAAACAAAGTTTTGAAGAAGTTTCTTTTCACGGTAACTTCTCCGAGGATGTCTGGCAGCCTGCTCAATCCAGGGCAGCCGAATGCCTCCTCTTTTTCACAGCATGAACATTTGTCAGAGAAACGAGGAGTCAGACTTGGTGAGGATCTGTATCCCTGAGTACTCTGCAAGTAACTTCACAACAGCGTGGGAAGGAAGCTTGAAAGTAGTGCTGGTTAAACAGTGAAAAACTAATTTCATCAATGTTTTCAAAATGTAAAGGCTTGGAATGGACTCTCTTTTACTTTTAACTCTTTCAACCCTTTTCTTATACAATACATTTTTATTTACTGAAAATCTTGTCTTCATCACATTGCTGATTTTTCCAGTCCAAATAGGATTTTAGAGAGATGATTAGGCAATGTGGGAGGAAAGCCTGGTATGTTTTTTGACAGTTAATCACAGGGAAGGGAAAGGCTATCCCCTGGGAAAGACTCCTTCAAGCCAGATAGAGCCATCTGGGTCAGAGCCTTCAAACGGCTGAATAGTGACTTAGGATGTAGATACTGAAATCGAAGGTATCATCCATGGAAAAGTACTACTTGCTTGCAGACTCTGCTTTCTCAGACTCTTCCAGCTGTCCACTTAGTGGAAGTCTTTCATAACTGAGTCCTTGAATCTGGACTTACAGAGATTTTAAACAGGCCCTACAAGCAAGCTTGCTTGAAGAGGACTGCAGTATGCATCGTCCCTGGGCACAAGCCAAGATGCTCCTACTTTGTGACCTTGCCTCCTTTTCACTGATCTCCCCTGGGAGATGGGAGAGCAGCAAGGCCCCTCCAGTGCAAGCCTGCTGACGGTACTTGAAGTTATGTCCAAACTTGCAGTCATATGGTGGCTGCTGTACAGCACAGCCTAGTCCAAACCCCAAGCCAGACTTAAAACTATCTCCAAACCAACAGTAGTTGTGTCAACACAGAGCTCAGCAAACCTACATGAAAAATTACAGTCAATTAACGTGTGCCAAGTGCCGTGTTGCCATAACTTGATTGCTACCAGCATTTCAACTAATTTAAACCTTCCTGGTTGTTTCTGTACCAGACTGCTGTCACTGTGGTTGCATAACTACACTGTGGTTGCCACATGCAGGCAAACCAGAGCACTGCTACTAACTTGACAACCCTGGAGGGCACGACTGAGCTAGGGTTAGACTAGAGGTTTTGTTTAACATTTAAACAAAGTTTTGCTTTGGTTATGCTTATTTATAGGTTTGCTCTTGGCAGTCAGAAAGTTTCATTTACGTTCAGCCAAAGCATGAAAGGAAATACTGGGTCTTGGGGGGGGGTGGAGGGAAAATGGAGAGAGGCAGGAAAAACAATCCTAAACAAAAGCTCATGTGAGGTTGATAGCATCACCAGACTAGCAAAGCAAGCAAAAGAAGAGTCAAAAATTCAAGGCACAGAAATCAGAAGCTCCAGCTGTCTTCCAGGGAAGGAATACACTGCATCTCGTTTCTGCTGTGCCTACTGCTACTGTCTACAGAAAAATCCATCACCAGTTGAAAGAGGGCTGCATTCACTGCCAATGCATTCCACCACTTTGGTGTCCCAACTTGTATGAGTTTATTAGATGCACAGTCATGGACTTTTCTGTCAAATAGAAAGACAATACAAGCTCCTTTATTTTTGCCTTATAGAACCATTAGGAACTCTGTTCCTTTATGTAATAATTTCTCTCCTTTTACTGCTTCAGCTATCAACAACTACTACAAATTTACCTTAAAGCAAACTGTGGCATATGCCTCTATACATACAGACACACACACAAATACATATATACACACAAAGCCCAACAGTGAACAGGAAAATTCAGTGAAAAGCAAGAAAAAACTAGCATATTCAGAAACGGGAAAATTAACACTTGATTAGGAAATATTACAGCTTAGATATTAGATGTCTTTCACGTTTCCTTCTCCTTCTGTCATAATTCAGTTTCTATGACTATGATGTTTTCTTCTTGCATACCTATCCTTTAGGAAAATAGCCTTTTGGAAGGTCCCATCGAACAGGGTTACTCACAGAAAATGATCTGACTAGTTTGTACAGAAGGAAAGAATAACTTTGGAATCAAGTGACTGAGAAGAGCGAGGCTAAATTAAATCTTAGATTACAGCACAGTCAGCAAAGAGTGGTGATAGCTATGGTGGCTTTGCCTTTGAACAGGAGCTGAAAAGGACAAATAGGTTCAAGCTAACAATGCCAGAACAGCAACTCAGTGGAGTCATTGCACACATCCCCAACAACTTCAAGGACCTTTAGCCCAATGTTATGACTTGTTTCTGTGCTAGTAATACCTCCCTCTATATATATTTGCTTTGAATAGAAATATGGATGCACACTTCACTCAAGAGAAGGGCAGGACTGGGAGAACAGTGTGCCTGAAACCTGATTTAACAGGACTCTATCAGAGTTGGTGCCAGCCCTTCCATCCCTAAGACTTAAGAAAATGGTAGGTCCTTGATCGTGTTAGAAGACTCTTCTCTCTTGATTTCAATTTAGCAATATCTACAAGAGTCATAACAATACATTCTCATTTCCACCTAGTTGGTGCCAAGCACAATGAATAGGAAATAAAGAAAATCACCTGCAAGTAATTGCTGTACCTCATAAATAGAGCACAGAATAGTCAGTCACATTAAAGATAATAAAAGCAAGACACTTCATCTGGAGAACCTGTGAAGTTGATGCTTGTGAAGCATCATTCAATCCCTGTCCTCAGCCAAATATAATGGGAAGTGAAGCTGCTCTGCCCCTTCACTGAATTAAGAGTTTTCAACCATTAATACAGCACAACCAAAGTCAGAGCTCCACTAATGGACTTTGCTACTGGCAGGGATGGTGTGAAGTCCATGTCAGGATCAATACTAGAGATTCTGTGTTGTAGTATGCCCTTGGTGCAGTGTCAGTGGAAGTATTACAGTCCCGAGCTCCAGACCCAAGGCTGTACATACTGTTTCTCTTAGCACTTCATTATGTACAAAAGACAACTGTTACATAAACCAATAAAGATGTACGTATCCCAGCCCAGAATACAAGAAAGACATGCAAGTCCCACATGTAATTCAGATTGAAACATTCGCCAATGTGGCAGTCATCCCAGGATCCTAACTTATAAAACAAGCGTTTCAGAGCTCTCACCAAAAAAAAAAAAAAAAAGGGAAGAAAGAGGAAATTAAATTAAATACTACCCCAACATATTGAAAGGAGGGAGGCAGTCACCACTCCAGGACTTCTTCCTGAATTCAGCAAGGCTTCTTGCCTTGGTTGGGTAGCAAATGCAGTTTCCTAAGTCCACGTGTGCTCAGACATCTGTAACACAACAGAGTTTATTCCATAGCCAAAACACATTTTTAGTTTCCCTGTCTAGTGAGGGAACAGCTCAAGCTGATGTCACTCAAACTTTGTGTCTCACAAGACAGTTCTAAATATGAAAATGGGGGGAAAGTATAACTGGGGGGGAAAGGAGGAATGGAGGGGAAGGAGGGAAGTAAGCCTGACTTACGTAGTGACCTTACATAGGTCACTTCTATAGCCTTTTGGAAGATCTCGTTGAATGGCATTTTCTCCATGTGTTGGTGAAGCTGGACCTGAAATCTGCCCTATCTCCCCACAAAAATTAGCATCTTTTGTATTCAGAATGGGCTTACTTTGGTTGCTCTGACCTAAGCAGAACACAAAAATGATACTACATGGGATCCTCCTCAGAAACAGCATTTTATGTCAGAGGATTTGGGAGTCTAAACATCTCCTATCAGACACCTTATTCTCAGAGGAGCCTGGCTTACTGCAAGAGTCCTTTGTAGTCCAGCTGGATGTCATTACATAATTAAGCATACGAGCCAGGAGGTAGTCTTGAGCATGGCAATTTTACAACATAAGATCAAAATGTTATTCTTCCTTTCAAAAGACCTAGTGCCATTTGTTTTAATGTCTTCATGCAAAGGATCAAATACAGTATTGATTATTCATTATTACCTTTAAAGAGGTCAGTGAGCTTCAGGAATTCAGAAGACTTCTGAGGATCTGAAGGGATATAAGGCCTCAGGGTTTGATGACTCATCTTGACCTGAAGCTTTGAAATATCACCTGCTGTCTGGATTGCTCCTGCTTGCTGCCTGAGATTTCAAAGTGTCTCTCTCTCCCTCTCTTTTTTTTTCCCCCCAAGGCATCAGTCTTACAGACACTGCCAGATCAAGAGAGGCAAAGAATGCAAAAGAAAGTGAAAGTGAGAAGACCAAGAGTCGGGAGCCCAGCTGGTACACATCTGCTTTGCTAAGCTTGAATTGAAAATGAGTATCATTACTCTTGTTCTGCATGCATCCTACTGTGTTCAGCTATTGCATCACAGCGAAGAGGCAATGAGCATATCCTGCGACTCGCTCTGTTCTGCTCAACATGGGTTAACTAACTGTTCAATATCCTAACACAGGGAGTTAGTTCTTCAACCTTTCTGTGCCAGTTTGATCTCAGGCATGTTCAAATAGAGGAATGTTTAGAGGAGACTGAAGGTGTCATTATGTAGAGACCCTGACAAAATTTAATGCACTATCTTTATCAACTTAAGAAAGAAGTTAATGTCATATTCATCTAGACACTGTATCAAAAGTTTCCATTTTCAACAACATTGCCTGTATGTTGTAGAATAAACTTCCAAGAGTGCTTTTTGGCAGATGGTTAAATATTTAAGTCGTTGGCCACAGATTTTAAAAAATTGAGATAATTAGAAGACTTGAAGCAGTTAATATTTATTAGTCACGAAGAGTTTGACAGATTGGATGTTTTCCTACCCACACATTCTCTAGCAGAAAAAAATAAAGCCCTTATCTTTCATTGTATATGAAGCAAGCTCTTATTCGAGGCAGAAGTAGAAGGCATGGACTTCCCAAGTTTCTCAGTACAAGACACTGATATTAGAATGGCTATCACTTAATTCAAGAACAGGCCAAAAAAGCAACATGGAACTGACAAAGTCTCTGTGGAATTGCACAAAGTTCACCCTGGAAAGTGCCCAGGACTGAAATCTAAGGATTGACTCTTCTGCACTACTTTAGCTTTCATTATAAAACTACAGTGTCTTAGAAAGGTTGCAGGGCTACTCCAGTCACTGGGGATTAAGAGACAGCCCATCTTCTACTGTTGGCCTTCCTTGCAGGAGAGGAGATGCTTGGAGCAAAGGCAGAGCAGTTGTGTGGCCCTGCAGAGGAGAAGACTCCTTAAATAGTGAACTAAACTAGCAGACAGGAGGCCAAGAACTGACAGATTACTAAGGCTACCCTAGGGGCCAGTTTCACCAGACTCGTCCTTTTTCATCTGTCTGGAAGTCTGACTGAAAAGAAGCATTGGGACATTTGCCTAGGCTTGCTGGCTGCCCCACAGACAGGTCCAAGCAAGAGCAGTAACACGCTTCTCACTAGGCTGCAGATGTCCAGCTATGCTGGCCACACCAAGGAGCACAACTCAGTGCTTTCCATGCCAAGTCAGGCCAATACAACTGCACCGAGCCAACAGACAGCAAGTTGGATGAGCTCAGGATGGACACACGGGCATCTGCAGAGCACACACATCACGGGTCTAATGTGTTGTCCATCTGTCAGACTGTCAGTACATCCTTGCTCACTGCAAGGAGTTGGACTAGATGACATTTAAAGGTCCCTTCCAACCCAAATCATTCTATGATTCTATAATTTCCTAAGATTGAAACTGACTTTGTCAGTGATTCACGGAAAACATGGAGGTAGAGTCAGTGTTATACCACGTAGCTGACTGGCTGAAAAGAGATCCATCTCCATTATGTCTTACTTCTCTTTTATTAATAGCAGCACAGAACGGTCAGTACATACCCCTCTATGAAATCCCTTGGGCTCCTTTACATTCAAAGGCAAATAGAAAGTAAGATAAACCCAAACAAGCATCTTAGTAATGACATTTGCATGTATCTATATGCAGCGTTAAAAGGAATGAACACATAGGATTAACTGACAGGCAGGAGTAGGAGCAGAAAGGATTTTCACCAGTGCCTACAGAGCAAGACCAGGGGCAGACAATAATATATATTATATCTACCATAACTCTCTCCTGGTACAAACCAGTAAGGCAGTATGAACTGCCTTGGCAAGCTGAGCACAGTCCTGATCTACAGTCACCCCAGCACTGCCTCAAGGGAACCCAAAAGAGGGACTGGGAACAGCCTCAGATCTGTGCTGGTGCCAGTTTGCTCTCTGAGGAGCTGGTACCTGGAGCAGAGCAATCCCCTGGCTACACCCTCCCTTGTTGTGGTCAGAAGAGAGGAACTGTTGAACCCACTGAGGGGATTTTTCTCTGTCCTACAAAAATCTTTAAGGGCCATCCTTATCATATACAAAAGGATAACATCTTTGTTCAGGTTTTTTTTTTTTTCTTTATTATTTTTGAGATATTTTTCCCAGTGCCTTCTTTTCAGACAATAGCAATTCATGCTTTATTTATCTCATTGCTCTAGTGAGACTCTAGAGGACTAGGAAATGGGTAGGATTATGAAATACAATGAAAGTAAAATCTGTTTTAAATAAACAAAGACTCAGAAGTCTCAAGCTTTCATAGGCTTGCTTTGATTGCTAAAAAGCATACTCGAAAAAGCCTGTTAAAGTTTCAGTATCCTTCATCTTCAAGGAGGGATCCACAATCCTCAACCCTAGCAGCTCCAGTAAGACTCACTGCAAACCAAAGGACAAGACAAGAATAGAACCTGGCAATAAAAAAAGAAGCAGCAACCTTTTAAAAAACAAATATCACAGGATTCTTTTACGCACCATAAAGAAACAAAACGGAAACAAACCCACATTGTTTCCTCTTCAAGCACCCAGAAGAAAAATCTGCACCTTAAAAAGGTTTGACCTCAATCTAGGCCATAATGTGAAAATGTGAGGATCTTGGAAACTTGTGCTTTTCCTGGACTGAGGCCCAGATTTTGCAATATATCTTCCCTGTTACTATTTTTCTTGCTTCTTCCAAAGTAGAAAAGGCTCTTTTGAAGAAACGTGTTTTCTGGACACTTTGATACAAGAGAGTTGGGGTCTGTTTAAATACTTTGAGTTTGATATATACACATATAGTTGTAGCATTTTCTGGGTAAGAGCCAACATTGCCTGTCTGGATCCAGATCTTACCATCAGTATGTTGTGAGACACTAGTCAGTGGTCTCTACCCTAACACACAGAGTCTACACTAGGCCAGACAATTAATAGTAGGACAAGCAACTTGCTGTGCCTTTATCTCCTTCACCACAGTTTTCATGAGCAGCTCCTGCAAGAATTTATGCCCATATTGAAATCTTTTGCCTACGTGAAAAGAGGACTGCCAGCACACATTCGGAGTGCATCACATCTGCTCAGAAAAGGAACTTTTCTTTCTCCTTACTTCACACAAGGAAATGTGTCAGTAGCTTGATCCAGTGACTGACTATCTTTCAGAAGCAGTTTTGCTGGGCTGGCCACAATGTGCTTTTGCACATGGACTTGCTCTTCTGTTCCCGATGCTCTCCATGCCGAGCTGGAACTGTGGCTACAAACCATTAAGCCTGCCATAAGTACATGGACTGTCACATACGTCTTTTTGGTATCTAGAGACTATAGATGCAAATGTTTTCATGTATGCCAATCTTACACCAGTTGACCGAGGGCATCACAGCAACTGAGAGATAGAGTCCGAGTAATATTTTTCCTCCAGATACACCTCTAAAACCAGCTAGAAGGGGGCCAGCCATAAAATAATTCATGTTTACCAGCCCCACTAAAATTAATTCCTGCCATATCTTATCAACTGGCCATGAGAGAAAGTTTTCCCTACTGGAACACGCATAAGTCACTCTAACTTTTGTGGCTGCGAACTGAAAGCAATTCCTTCTCCACCTTCCAATGTTTGCTCAGGTGCAGTTTGGTTTCCACATGAACTGATTCAGGAGAACCTGCCTCAACCAGCAAGCTAACAGGAGTCACCAACCAACTTGCAGTGTCTGCAAAGTCCTCCTCCTGAAAGTCTCTTACACAGAAGTACACTACATAAAACCATCTTTATTTGTGACTTACTGTAAGTCCTTAGGTGATTTCCCTTTAAGGATGGCTACATTTTTAATCAATCAGCAAGGCATGCAGTATGTAAAGTTCATGCTAGCTTGAGCGGCACTGGACTGTGTTTTCCCCCTGGTGAACAACCCCCTCATAGCCCGTGAGCTTTAGCTGGTGAGGTTATACAGCCTGCCTATTAGGACTGCTCTCAGCCACATGCCTGACTGCACTCTCAAGTCTCAGGGCCGAGAGTAAACTTTAAAGGAACCCTGCCAATTAAATGTAGGCAGAAAACAAAGACTGTATTTTTAACCAAAGGAAATGTGATCAGAAACGTTCTCGTGATGCTGGTACCAATAATTATTCTTATTATTTTGCGTTCAGTAAAGATGGCTTTTAATTGAATTTGAATATTAAAATCTGTCATGAAAACAAAGCTATCTACAAATTAGAGTTGATCACATTGTCCACTAGCCATTGGAAGTAAATTAAATACATTTTAGCAGGGGTGAAAAGTAAGCCTAATTCCAAAAGACAGCAAAGATTTTCTGTGCCAAGTGTTTTACAGTCTTGTTCTGTGGATCTTACAGGGGGATGTGGGGGAGATGGCACACATTATCTACAAGAGGCAAAGACAAAACATTGCAGAAAGGTTACCCCAGATGACTTTCAGTAAACTCTTTGTATCATACTGTAGTCCAAATAGACTACAGCAGGTTGCAAAAAACATATTTGAGGAATGACATAGAGAAATTTATAGAATGTACTTGGATTAATTCTTGTACTCTCTCCATTTTAAACACAATTCAGTCCTCAGTTCAGATAAAGTAATGTTCCAGCTTCAGTGTTTGACTGTTCTGCTGGATTGGGACTCTACCTACATTGAATCTGTCCAGACAGATTCCAAAGAGGTTTTCTGGACTTGCATTCTGCCTTAAAAAGCCCTTTGATCAGATGAACTCTGCTTAAAAGAGAATGTGACCATTCCAAAGGGATCCTGGTAATTTCTACCATGATTTCCATAATTCAATACCTTACAATTATGCATTTCAAAGTCATCTGAAAGAACCAATAAAGACAGATTGATTACTTTATTTGTATACATCACTATGAGACATTAAAACTCAATGCTGCCAAAGCCAGTTCCATGCCAGCCCTTGCTCTAAAATTAGACTAAGGACAATGAAGTGTTCTTTCCTCTACAATGATCACCTAAACCCAAACGAGGCAACAGAGGCTGAGAGCCTGCAAAGCAGTTAGTACCAGTGGGTGAATACTGATGAAAAACCTCATGACCTCAAGAACAAGCCCCTCAGGACTTTCCTGAGAACACAGACAAATTTCAGCACCCAGCAAGCAAGGAGATCAAAATAGCCACTAGGTACAGATCTTGAAATTTACTCAGAGAAGGTAACTAGGCAGGGAAGACACGTACCTAGTGCAGCAGCTTGAAGTACTGAGGGTGGTTCTGGTTTCCCAGAAACCATAATCAGCCATAACAGAAGCAGCAAATACTCTGCACTGGACTCTTCTCTCCCTGCAGTTGCTCCACTAAGAAGAACAGAGATCCCCCAGTCTCAATCCCTGCAGTTCTTCCCAGCCTGACTAGTGTGGAAAATATCAGCCCCGTATCTGGGCAGAGGTAGCACCAACTGATGGAGCTTCTCATTTCTCAGGAACATGCATTTCACAGACACTGAGTGGAGGTCAAGGAAACGTCTTTTGGCTCTGACTTCCAGTTTTAGCACTTCACAACCATCTGATTGCATTTGGATTTGAGCACTTGCTTAAAGTCAAGACTGTTTACTGCTTCATGGAAGACAATGCCTTCCATATATTCACAACCTAACATAAATATAGGTGAGAACTAAACTTCCTCCACAGCTGCTCCACCTGGGACCACCTGTGAGAGCTTACACTAAACAAAGGATCACCCTTATTTAGCTCCACAACTGCTCAGCCTGCTTTCACCTTAAATACACCATGGGTTTGTACGTGTACATAGGGACATACACCTCATGCTATTTTCTAGGTGTGCACACGTGGGCCTAGATCCCTGAGTGTGTGTGTGGATAGATAAACAGATAATCTGGAATTATTTCAAAGCAAGCAAAACATTTTTCTTCCTTTCTTTCTAGTTGTTTCGCAACAACTTGGCCTTGGGATCTTCCAGGGAGCTGTATGTATGAGTGACATACTTGCCTGTTTTCACAGCTCCTGCCTTATGTCAATTTAAGCATCTTTCCTACACCTGGAGGAGTTCAACAAACATCAGCTCGCAGGTGTCACCCTCCATGGGCTGAAGGCTGGCTCCAGAGAGTCTAGCCAATATCTGCTTTGGCTATTAACAGCCTTGGAGAGGCCAAGCTCACTGTGTGGGGGGATGTGGGGGGAGGAGAAGGTGGAAGGAAAAGGAAGGGGGGGGGGGGTACATGTATGTGCATGTGCATTTGCTGCTGCTTTAACTTTCCATCCATTTAAGAGTTTAAATACTAGTCAAGCACTTAAAATAACATTAGGACACATTCCAGCTTTCTCTGCCAGTCAGAGGGAAAAAATGTTTGAAACCCTGCATCTCAGCGCCCCAAGGGCTTTATGATTTGTTAGGTTTAGTAGTTCAGAGGATTAAAAAGACAGAAATATTAGTAGAAAAAGAAGAGGAAAAAGTCAATGTATTCACTGAAGCAAATCTAATGGGTTGCTGGGCCAGAGAAGAAAAGGTTCTACTACCTGACTGAATCTTATTTATATTGCTTGCTCCACAATAAAAAATAATTTTCTAGACATTTCCCCCCTCTTTTTTTTTTTTTTTGCTATGCTAGTCACATTTCCTAAATCCTTTATCAACGGCTGCTCTGCATATGAATGGGCTGTAATTGAACTGTCACATTCATGAAGGTCAGTAACCTTTCATTAGGAAGAATGTGTCTTTCTTGATAAATTGGAAAGTCCCTGAGGATTTGAAAGCATTTTTTTTTTTATTTCATTCTTTCAAATATACCTTAAAAATCTAACACAGATCTTTCTCTCTCTCTCTCTCACTCTTTTCATAGCACTCTGACAAACCCCTTGTCTTTGTCTTTGTCATAGACAGTTCCATGCAAAATACTCAATCACAAGCTTTCACTGTGACCTTCTTAAAAGCAAAATGGGAAGCATAAGCCCCCCACCTTCAACCTCTTGCTCTGAATTGCAGATAACTGATACTTCTGCTTAAGAAAAATAATCAAAACCTTGGGATTAGAGTTTTTGCCATGTTCTTGCTTCTTCAGGCTGACTTGAGTATCTACCGTAAAGTGGCCTAGGTCAAACTGTGTTGGTGCCAGTGTATCTGTCTTTTTGGTGTGTCCATTTATCTGCAGAGATAGACAGCCAAAGACCTCCGGCAGTGACAGGCTGGATGTGAAGAACAAATTGTGGGAGAGAATTTTCCTAAAAAAAAAAAAAATACTTAGCACTGCAGACAGCTTTCAATGCCTGCCGCAGGTTAGCTCCATTCGAGTCAGTCTTCCTTATCTAAGGAAAACAAGCTCTTCAGAGGAATATTTTTGCACCTTGATCTGCACCCTGACACAGCAGGGTCTTTAACAGAAGCTTTCTGACTGCCAAACTCATAACTGCTGCCAGAAGCTCAATTCCTCCTCCAGATTTTGATCAGAAAGCATGCAGCAGGATGCACGGAAATGTGTTGAGCTTCCCACCCTTACCAGTGCAAAGGTGCCTTCAGATGTCTTAAAAATACTACCACGGCTGTGGATCACAGGGGCAGGAGCCATCTGTTCCTGAAATCCCAAGATGAAGCCATGGTTCTAGCTAGCTAAGCCAAGGGCCTACCTTCAGTCAGTTGGCCAGCTTGATGTCAACGGGTCAGAAAAAAGGCAGCTTAGTGACAAAGTCATTATCAAGATAGAAACACCAACATGGCAACAGGGAGACTTGATAAATGGAAGCAAGCACCTGGCTCTTTGTGTTGGTTAGTCAAATACTTCAAGAAGTAACACGAGTTACAGGTTCTCCAGAGCTGCCAGAAGACCATCCTTTTATTGTCAGTACCAAGAAAGTTGTGGTGATTGAAGATTCACCTTTATAATGTGGAACACAGAGGAAAGAAGAACATGGTCTAATTGCAAAGCAGCTGGGATCCTTTACTGGTGCCTTGCTCACTGGAAGCTTTTCAGCTGGACAGACGAAAGAAGCAAAGCATTTCTTTTGATTACTGCAGGAATGGTTGAAGAATGAAAACTTTCATTAATTAGGCTTAACTTACTTTTCTCAAGGCCTCTCTCAACTAGTGGACTTCTGTTGAGTTTATATGCCCAGCTTTGAAAGGGAATCCTTTACTGCAGTGCCACAATATGGAGCCTCTTATGCTAGTAAGGGAAGCCATAAAAAAGACCTTCCCAAAGCAAAAAGAGAAAGGTGCTACCTGACTTCCATATTAATATCCGCTCCCAGCATAAAGAGTATGTTTGAAATCATATGGAGAGGTCCTTTATTTAAAACCTAGATGTTCTCTTACACTCCAGTTCTGCCACCACTTTCTAGATGCAGAGTTCATGGTGGAGGCTAGACACGTGTGCTCAGAAGCAGAAATCAGCCTAGATCATCACCAGAATTCTCTCTGCCACTGGTAAAGTACAGGTACCTGGGGTAATACTGTAGAGAAAAAGACCTATTTTTATCAGCAGCTAAAGGTATGTAGCACACATTACCCAGGACTCTAAAACAACAGGAAGGCCTTCACAGACCATCACTTTCAGTGCCATAAAAGCCTAACTTAGAAACCCCTGCTACAATGGTCAATAATCAAGGAGTGATCTTTTGTGAGCAGCAGTCACAATGCATCAAGTACGCAAGACTGACTTCTCCATGTGCCCAACTTGGGTACCAAGATGACTTTTTTCCCCTCACTGACTGCACAGGAAGTCAAGGTCCAAGTGACTTGAAATTAGAGGTGGTCAGAATTGCTCACCAGTCTCTTGACCTGGCATGCTGTCATTGCTCCCATGCTCTATAGCAGGCAATGGGAATACAGCTCAGTTTCTAGCTCTCATCATGATCCTTGCTCTGTGGAATAGACAGATACACTCTACTCTTGTGTGATGCTTTTCAACTGTACATCAGGAGATGACTCTGTAGTGAGCCCTGTTTCAGAGCCAAGATTCCGACTCCTTTACTAGGGAAAGACTAGTAAGAAGAAAAGATATATTTTAATGTAAAGCACAGTTTATGGACCAGTTTTCCAAGAGTTAATTTGGAGTTCATTGCAGTTTTCCTCTCCTGCAATGTAGGCGGATGTGCCAGCGATGTGGAGAATGGCTTCATGCAAGAGCCCAAACATTTAGATACTTTCTGTTGCTAAAAAAACAGAATTAACTGCCAGTCATGTCAACTCAAGTGGAAGACCACAATCTTAGGAAAGAAACCTCATCAAAATAAATCATTTAAAAATATATTTTCTAGCATGTCTGCCTTAAAATACCCCTGGGGCAACACTTGTTATGGTGTATTGTTGTTTCTCTCAGATAAAAGGTTAATAGCCAAGTGGTTGTTAGGTTACTAATTACAAGTCTCTAGAGAGATTCTGTTCTGATTCATGCTCTCCTGTCCTCTGTCCAGAGTACCTCTCCTCACTTGAACTTGGAGGTAGTTTCCTGTATCTCAGTACCTGGGTTCATAGATAGCTAAGCCTTTTTGTATGTCAGGGAATCTGGATTCCAAGATTTCAGTTCCAGGCTGTCTCAAATGAAGCTCTGATAACTGCATATGGAAAAAACAGAGTGGTATATCACCTCATCATATATACCCAGACCAGAGCAATGAGGCTTCTCAAGAACTCTGCACTGTGTATAAAATAAAAGTGGTTAAAGAATTTGTTTAGAAGTGTGTTAAGCATTTTCCAGGCGGTGAATAAATCCACTTTACCACTTCATGGCTTCACAAAGTAGCTGATCCATTAACATGGGAACCCTCTTGTTTGCATTTCTTAACAGCTGACATTTGTACCTTTCCAAGGAAAACGAAGGGCATCTCATTGCCTCATTGTTTAAATCAGTGTGGAAATAATGGGGATGATAGGGAATTGGAGCTAATTTCCTTTGTCTCCTATTCAGCAGATAATGGTGGTATGTGCAGGATGCTAAAGGCCAGGCAGAGGAGGTGACCTGAAGATGACTTCATTCTTATGAGCTTTATCAAAGGCTCCTGTCAGTCAAATGCATGCTGAGAGATTGGGGACTGGCCATCTGGTCCAAAGTTAATCAAAGAGGAAAAAGGAAAATGAGGAGGTGAAAAATCCCCCTGTCAGCTTTGTGCAAGGTGGAGGGAGGTGCAGGCAGAAGAGGGAACTCCTGTGCTCCAGCAGCCCAGCACCCAGGCTGGATGGAGGAGACGCAGCCGGGCGGGGTGGAGGAGCGTGGGGGAGAGGGAAAGATAGCATTGTTTTGAATTTTCACTGGGATGATCCCACACAAGTTTTAAGAGGCAAACCTGAAGGTCACTGCTGCTGCTAGCCATGCAGAGCAGAGGCAGAATTGTTTCACTTGTTCTCAGAGAAAAGGGGGAGTGACCGACTCACAGTAGGGAACCAGTGTAACATAAAACACGGGGCTTTCTGTCAAGAGCCAGGCTTCTTTCCTCTGAGTTTCTTTCTTGGAAGCAGGAACAAGAGGTACATCCACACCACCTACCTTCGTGTCCTGCAGACACAACCTTACCCAGCTCCTCACCTTCTAACTCCTCCACCCACTGGGCTCAGAACCAGGTGTCCTGCAAGCACAGCCACTTCTGAGAGATGTGACTGGCCCATGATGGCTTTCCAGCCAATACTGACCCACAGACATTTTTAAACTTCATGTAAGCTAGGAGGGGCATAAAGAGTGAATTTAGCAACAAGGGGGGTTGTTTGGTTTATGCTGAAAGGGTATGACACAATGCTTGTAGGGCTGAAGGCACCCATCAGACAACTGAAATACTGTTTAAATCTCTGTGTTACGTAAAAATACGTTATTTCACCATAGATGCATTCTGAAATAAAACACCCGAGTGTGACAGCCTGTTAGTCTGATTTCCATAACCAGCACTGTTCAGCTGCTCAAATCAGCTAAATAGAGACATATTTTTAAAACTACAAGCATCCAGATTGTGAATCCCTCCCTCATGCTGGCAAGTAGTCATGCTAATGAGTAGTCTCCTTGACTCCAGGGGAAAAATTCTTGCCAGCAAAGGTTTCACAATCCCAGCCCTAAACATTTCTAAAATGATTAATCAATGTGGACTAACTTAAAACAAAAAGGGGAAAAAAAAAAAAAAGAAGGAAATAAAATGGGAAGGTTCTTTTGAAGGGCTGCAAATTAAGGCGGAGCACTAGGAGATGTTCTTGTGGACTTGGGATGAACATGCTGCCTCTAGTACATGTATTCCCCCTGCTCCCCAGGACAGAAACATGCTAAAAACAGAGAGAACAAGAACAAAAGAGTTTAGCTGCTTCATTTACCTGGGGGTGGGACTTGCTTCTCAAGTTTAAGTTTTCATTCTGCTTCCTTCTCAGGTCGAGGTCCAGTCAGGCCCCCATTGAGAGGAACATATGGAAACCAGTGGCAGCGAGTTCTGCTCTACCTGCAGCTCTGCTGGGCTGAGCCTCCTCCCATGCCCTGTTTGGGAGCTTTGCTTTGCATGGCCAAGCACTGTAAAATAAAGCTGAGAATAGCAAGAGTGGAAGCACACAGGGCTTTAAAAACCAAACCTTTACAAAGCACCTGACCCCAAAGAACCTCAGCTGGGGATTTCAGCCAGGAACATATAGTTCTGTCTGTATATACACAGCTATATGCTGCTTACTGCTCTCATAGTTTTAGTGAGTTTTTTAAAATAGCAAGCAACCTGCTGCATACTAGGCAGCTTGGAACAGGCAGAGGCAAAAGTGAACACGGGTGGAGATCAGGAGGCCTTTGATTTTCTTGCTGCTAATGGCTGACATGACCCTCCTTAGCCATGGGAATAAAAGTCAGTGAAGAATCTCATGGGCACCAAACACACAAGGTCATTTTACTTACCCTGACTTGTACTTGCTATCTATAGAACTTCTTTACCTGAGCTGTGATGACTTCAGAAGGAATTAGTAGCAGTGAGGATTTTTTTGATTTGTTTGTTATCTGCACAGCTCTAGATCTGAGAAATATGACTAAGAACATGATCTTTCCCAACCCCTGGAAAGAAAATGCAGCCATGTGCATCCCAACATAAAAACAAGCATCAGCATGTCTGAAATACTGTGCCTGCTATAATTAAAACTCACAAGCAACTATGAAACAACTGTTTCTGGTTTTATGACACAAAATCTGCAGACATGTAGAAATGGGCTGGCAGAAAAGCCAGCAAGGAAGTTTCACCAGAAACCTGCTATCCCCTGAATGAATTAGGGGGTTTAATCAGGCAGCAAGCTATTACCATTTATTTATGATTCCCCTTGCCCAACTCCTGCTGGATCTCACAGAAAAAGCTTTAGACCTACCTGTGTCTGCAAGGATTCCTAGTCTAACACATTGGTTGAATACACAGGCGTGAACACACTGTCATCAGCTTGTCCTCCTCCTTCTCATGGGCTTGAAATAATTTGATGTGCCAAGTTAGACAATGCCTTAAATCAAACAGCAGCTCCATTTTCTTCAGTGTCTGAGGATATTTCCAAAAGCAGGTAGGTGATTTAGCTATGTAACCCTAAATTGATGGAAGATAAATGATTACATCCTCTTGAAGACACCAAGAACATTTTCCCCACACCCTCCACAACTCCCTTATTTCCAGGTAGAAATCATGTACTTGCTAATATCACAATATTAAGTCCTTCCTGAAGAACCTTTTCAACTTTCTTCTCTGTTATACTGCACAGTCAACAACAAGCATGCTGAACATATGCTTTAATGATTGCCACAGCAATAGTTCACAGAGAACCAGTTTTCTTTCAAAACACTTCAGAATTGGAAGGAGTTGGGGGAGGGAAGCTATCAGGATGCTGGAAAGCACTAACAAAATTTATTAGACAAACTCTGTGTGGGTGCAATGGCAGGTCTGCTATCAAAGGCAAAAACCTTCAGGCATTTTACATCCCATAATCCCAATGAAAGCCTGTTTTTGCAGATACCCTGCAGTTCATGAATCACTGGCTGTAGCATACAAAATCCCCTATTTAAGTAATTACAGTACAATACACAAATCTGCACAGTGGCTGATGTTATATAAAATATTCCAAGGCAGTCTCAAAACTACAACATAAAAAAAAAAAAAATCCCAACTGGAAACAAGTGTCTTACAGCAAGTATAATTTATGAAGTAGGGGATGCTCTGATCCAAAGGAGGTCTGGCAATACAGGGACCCAAGCAAGCCATGGACAGAGAATGGCTCCTATCCCCAGACTACTTCCATTTGTTTTCAGCTGGGCTTCAGCACACCCTCAAGCTCCCCATTTTTACATAGTTGGGTGGTTTTGTTATTGCCACCTTAGTTCTCAAACATCAAGCACAAAACGATCTCAAATCTCAACCCTGGCCTTGGCATCGTCCCAGTAATGGGGCTGGCTTCCATTTCTCCAGCAGAATGAACAAAAATCCTGGTATTTTAGGAACATATCTAAATTCCACAAGGAATTATGAAGTCTCATCTCTGTACTGAGTTCTGATTTATCTCCATACCCGGGCAGTCCAGCTTCTACATTCAGCAATAGGGAAGACAGGCTTTCTTAAATGAAGAGCTCTTATTTGCCTGACTTTGATTTCATCTACAGACTGCATATTTCACCAGAGCTTGTACCCTTCAGCTGGTTTGTAAATCAGACTTGGGAGTGACAAGCGGGTGGCATTTTGCCAAGTCACTTCTAGATCAGACCAGCAACTCTCAGCCATACCCACATAACCAGAAAACCAATAAAAAAGGATAGAGAAGGGCAGGATTGCATTATGATTTACAGAGCATTATGAATGCATTCAATTCGGATTAACTAGAGAGTATGTTCTACTCCTCTACTTACAATTTAAGATCCAGCAAAGGTCACAGCACAGGAAAAATCTGAGCTTGAAAATGAGCATTACTTTCATTGTAAGAGTTTACTGACAGTTCTCCTCAGTGAAAGTCATGGTTTTAGAAATGTTGATCTAAATCAGATTTAGCATTTCAGAAATCTCCTGCACCTCCCACAAGGTCCAGCTCTTCAGTACAAACCTTATCTTCTTGCTCTTGGTGCAATGAATCTGTAGAACAATTGGAACTTGGTTTGCAAAGAGAAAAACTGTAATGGTCCACAAAACATAAGGTCAATCAAAGTGTTTTATGAACTGGAAATCTTTCTCCAAAGTAATTCACTACAGCCCAATAAAACATCACATGCTGGTGGAATTTTATCCTGTTAAAGTTGGCAAAGGTTTCTTCACCAAAGAGTAAGTTTTGTTCAGGTTAATTTACTTTCTTACTCCCCCTAAAAATCAATGTAATTGCTCAGGTGCAGGGTGACAGGTTCTTGAGGTAGTCTGAATTAAGCGACCCCACCAGCCAAGGCACAAACACCAACAACACAATGAAAAGGGGGAAGAACAGCGATTATCATCTCATGCGAGGAGTGCCTGTGTTAGATTTGTGTGGAGCTCCCAGGGCAGGCTGTTTAATAGGATATAAAGGGGGTTTTTTTGAAGGAAGGCAGAGCCATGATGCAGAAGGCTTTCCTGAGTTAGGTCTGCCTTTTGCTCCAAGCATCAATCTCAAAGAGTCCAAGCAGTTTGAGTTAAAAACACAGTGAAGAGTTTGGCAGAAATTTGGCCTGCTCTGTATGTGGGATGTTGTGATTCTTCCAGCTGCAATTCCCTAGGACACATTTCACCTAGCCAACACCTGACAGGAAATATTTAGGAGGTTATAAGTCTTCTTTAGAAGAAAATTACAGCAGAAGGAGGTCCAATATAACAACTAAAACATGAGAAAAAGGTTTCTCACAGTTTGTGTTCTAGGTGCCCGGCTGAAATCTTGGCTCCATAAAAAGTCTTTTGCTGTGCACTTCTAGGAGGCCAGGTTTGTCAAAGTCTAGCTAGCTTCCATATATATTTGACTTACTATGTTACCAAGTATCACAGTCAAAGAAAAGCAGATTCAATCTCACTGTGAAGAATAAACATAGTGTACACTGAGAGGGAAAACTGTTTGCACAGCCCTATGCACCTCAGCAGGCAGCCATTTAGTAATACGAAGATGTCCCCATCCTTCTCATTTAATGGATTCGCCAGAGGCAGGGAGGTAAAACCTCGAGACCATTTTTTGACACAGTTGATGTGTTGATGCTGATTTTATTTTTCTCTAAAGAGTTTTGTTTACTCAACAGACTATCAAGATTTTTGATTCAGAGATCATATTGCTACAGCATGACAATGTGCTCGAACGTGTCCAAAGAAGGGCCATGAGAATGATCAGAGGACTGGAGCAACTCTCCTACGAGGATAGACTGAGAGAGTTGGGGTTGTTCAGTCTGGAGAAGAGAAGGCTCCGAGGGGACCTTATTGTGGCCTTCCAGTATCTTAAGGGAGCCTACAAAAAAGCTGGGGAGGGACTTTTTAGGATGTCGGGTAGTGGTAGGACTAGGGAGAATGGGTCAAAACTAGAGGGGGGTAGATTCAGATTAGACATTAGGAAGAAGTTCTTCACCATGAGGGTGGTGAGACGCTGGAACAGGTTGCCCAGAGAGGTGGTGGAGGCCCCATCCCTGGAAATTGTTAAAGCCAGGCTGGATGGGGCTCTGAGTAACCTGATCTAGTGGGGGGTGTCCCTGCCCATGGCAGGGGGGTTGGAACTAGATGATCTTTAAGGTCCCTTCCAACCTTGACGAATTCTATGATTCTATGATTTGTCTGCTATAACAGAGATGGAGTTGTACCATAGTATCTAACCACATCTTCTCACATGTCTAGAGGGGGGTTTTATGGCTTAAATTTCAAGAACAGCGCAAAAGATCCAGCCTTATGAACAAGGATAGTTTGTGGCTGTCATACAGATGTTTAGATAAAAGAACTCCAACTCACAATCAAAGTAAATCAAAGAGGTGGGAACAAAAGCGTTGCAACCTATTCACTCCTACCAAGTTATGTCAGTTTGACAAACCCACTGCTGTCAAAATTGCAGCAGACAAGATAGCCAGAATCTTCTCCTGGTCTTCTCAGCATCTAAACATAAAAACCAAGAAACGGAAACAAAAGTTTAAAATGCTGGCAATTTTTTCATGAGACTTGTCCAATGCCTAATACCTGCCCTTTTCCTGTGTTCATGGTCAAACTATCAATGTTAAGTGAGCACTGAAATGAGTGTGCACCCTGGCAAGGTGGAGGAGCTCATGATTCATGAAGGAGATCAGACCAGAGCTTCCAGAAAAGACAGGTATTAATCTATGCCCCTTCTCTTGTACTTCCCCTTAGCAGCCATCCTTCCAAAATGCAGAGAATTAAATGATCATCAGAAGAAAACAGCATTAAAAAGAAAGATAAAAATTGCACAGCTCTGCTAATCACCTGAAATAGTCTGTGTAGCCCCCAACTGAATCAGGGATCTTTGCTCTATTGTGGTGTATTATGTGACTTCAAGAAAATGAGATGGGAAGGTAAATATACAAAGTAGGATCTGGCAAGGCACCGGGTGAAGAGGGACAAAAACTCTTCTTATGGTTGTCAGTGAAAAGGAGGGTGACACTTTACAGAGTTGGAGGAGGTCAATAAATCACCATCCTTATCTTGCAAACAGAGCCTGTGACTTCAAAAATTAGCTCATTTATTCTGCACAATTAAATTTATTGAAGTGTGACAGAAAAAGTTTAGCAGTCGCTGATGCAGAAAGGCAGCAACAACGGAGGCAGGCAACTGACTGAATGACACAATTAGTCGATTTTCATTTTATTTATCAATATAATTATTGAATTGTATTTATCCTATTTCACAGATTTTTACCATTATTAGAACCTGGGCCTCGAGGGAAAGAATTAGTTCAAATTTTCAGTCTAACTTAATATGATTATAGAACTGCAAATAAAAGGAAAGTTCCATAAAGTGCTACACAATCTTGTATTCAATGTCACCCCAGCATCAGGCTCTGAAATCCAGAATCCCTTCACGTAAAGGCTGTAAATTGAATATGAATTGTGAATGCACTACATTCTCTAGATGGCAACTGAACCTGTGTTTGCAGGATCCCAACGTGATGCTGCCTCAAAGGAGCCAAGATTCCTCCTAAGTTTTAAACTCAGGGATGTTTCTTCCTTAAAAAAGCCAAAAACAAAAAGAAAAACCAACCAACCAAAAAAAAAAAACCCCACCACCAAATCTCTTCATCCCTATCCCTACTTCAAGCTTCAGTAAAACTTACTTGGAAACACTGTGAAAAGAGCATGGTAGTATTGCAATAAAACTGCCATGCCAGAGGAGCAGTAGATAAGTATGGTTCTTGCACAAAATTACAACATTCACTGTTTTGGTACACACTACAAAAAATATCAACTCCAAAGCTTCTGACAACATTTCTTAAAAACAGAATAAAAGCCACTGACAAATTAGAAAGCTGTTAACAAAAGTTACTTTTCTTCTCATCCAGTCCAGTTTAGAAGCACCTAGACTTCTCTAAGTTGCTCTGGCTCACTTCTTGGCGTGCTTTTTTGTCACCCACAATGCCTGCTTTGGCTTTGAACTTGTAAGAGAAAAAAAGAGAAGTGCTGGACTTGACTAACACACATATTCCACCCTTGCCTTCTACATACATGAGGAAGCAAACATATGTTCAGCAGCAAGCTATATAATAATTCATGCCCTTTCTCACAGGTTCAGGAAATTAGACCACATGCTATTGCAAGTGTCTTAACTTTTCCAATGTTTTGAAAGACTATTTCCATTGCAACTAGCTTATTCAGTTCTACCCTTCAGTTCCATTCCATAAAAATTAATTTATTTGCTCTGAGAAAAAGACATACAGGCCATTTTTCTAAATGCTGGTCAAAGTGTCATGGAGCACTGCCTAAAACATTAAAAAATGGAGAGGGTCCAACATAATTCTACAGCCATAATTAATAAGAATGGATATTATTACTTACAATTAATAGCTGATTTTGGCCGATAAGATACTTCCAGAATTCCCACCGACTTAAACAACATATTCTGTTAGTGGGATCTTGATGTCTGTGTAGGCTCAGACTATATTTTGGGAACTTAGTATAGTGACTTCTGAAGGAACGGGAAGAAGTGAGGTTTATGTCTTTAAGACATATAAATTATTAGTGCTAATAAAGTGGATCTCACTGGGACTGTCCAAGTTAAATTTGACATGCACTATCTACAGAAAAAGAGATCAAAAGAAAGAAAACCATATATCACACATCTTCTTTTGTTTCTTTTGGGTAAAGCCTGCAAAGTTGCCACTCCATTTATGGAGAATTATCTGCCCCGCTAGAACCTACAGTTGATGGAAACAATTCCATAGCAGCACCACGCAGTGACCTGCCCACCTCCAGAGATGCAGAAGCAGAAGTGGCCCTGTCTCCAAAGAGCCTTCACTTCAGCATCACAAAGGATATAACAAAGGGACAGATGGGAACAAAAACATATGAAAGAACAAAAGATAATTTTAATGGTGTAATTGACTGAAGATGTTTCCACTTCAGCCAACACAAGCAGAACCTTTGTTGCTTTTACTCGTATTCAGTATCAGCAGAGGAGAATAGCAAACCTTCAAGGACTAACTTCTCATGGTCTCTGCAGAATTCAGCAAGGCTCTCATCGGCAGGGATGAGTGCAGAAAATAGGCTTCTAGACCTGAGTGAGTATTCAGCAGCTCAAGAACGATAATTTCACTCTTCTGTGGTACTCTTCACTTCAAGAACCCCAAATAATCTTGCAAAGAAAAAGCATTCTTTTGTTACGAGAACCCAATTTTGCAGGTAAACCTCCCTTATCCAGAGCCCCTCAAAAAAGGCAAGAAAGGCTTCTGAACAGAAAACAATTGGATTTTATATAAATTAGAATCCTTAACTTCTCAAAGCAGCGTAAGCTGGACTGACTAGGACAAACACAATCATCATAAAATGGATAACACAAATTTCTTCCAGCCCACTGCATCCTTACAAGGATGCCTTCTAGCCTGGTTTCATTCTATTCGGTCAATATTTGGACAACAGCAAGCCACACATGGTCTCTTCTGGTCCCTATGAAGCTGCTTCTTCCCATCCCAAAGACATTTGATTGTGAGTCTGTTTCTTGCTTATTTCTTCTATCTCCTAACCTACCCATGGGGCTGGAGACATCTCTTACTGAGTGGCTGCTCCTCCCTGCCTGTCATACTGCACCTCTTCTGTGAAACCACCTCCTCCTTGACACTACTGCAAGGGTAGGAGGATCCATCTTTCTCTCACAAAGGTTGTTGTTGAGCCACCTATGTCTTTTTAAAAAGAAATCTAACCTATAAACTGGGAACAAATAAAGCAGATACTGTCCATCAGACCTTGGCACCATCCTCATTTTCCAATTGGGAAACAAGAGCTGAGAAAGGGAGACATCCAAGATAATAAAGATTACTGGGAGACCACTGCCTTCTCAGATGCCTTGTCTGATTCTCCAACCTCGCTTTGCTCGTTTACACAGCATGCCATAAAAACTTAAATGAGTCCATTTTAAAGTCTTTCATGTTCTGGAAACTCTAGCAGAGCTTGCACACTCATCACTCAAAAGGATATTGTTCATGTTCATATATAAAGCATTAGGCTTGATCCATCTGATGTACAAGATTTTGTGTCTTAAAAATGTCACAAGCCTGGAAGATGCTTTTCTCCACCTACAGCAAATAAACTTTCCTTTGTTTTTCTCTCTATTTTTCCAGAATAAAACCTTAACTAGGGCAGTTTTGTTCGGGGATGAATTTAATTTTTAACTGACTTCACAGCCTTCCCAGATTAACCCCGTGGACTGCTGTATAACTGCCAGGCCTCTGAGCTGGCTTTTCATTCCAAATCAACATTTTCTAAATAATTATTTACCCATGAACAGGTCACAGAGGCCCTATGGCAATATTCTCCTCCCCTTTCCATTGCAGAATCATTACTCAAAAGGGCAACGTGCCTCAGGTTTCCAGGCTACTCACCAATTCATCTTTTCTTTAAACCATGTTATGTGTAAGTATTAATGTGCAGCACCAAAGCTGAAGCAAGTCTGGTCAGCTCTTTAGAGGAAAAAAATTTAATTGAATATAATCAATGAGAACAAAATGCAAAGGAACCCTGAGTGTATGAGGTTCCTGAGCCCCTCCTAAGTTTTTGATTAACAGGGACTCAGGGAACAGTAAACAGCAGTTCTGCAAAGCACAGGGAGCAGCACCATGTCACTCCAGCTTTCTGTATCATCAAGTCCAATCATTAACATAACACTGACAAGTCCAAGAGCTGCACAACGTTTCAACACAAAGGAACCCACTCCTCCATATGGTTTCGGCTGGATTGATCACCTCCACTTGGACCAAGCTTGAGTTCACAAAGCAAAATTCCCTTACAAGAAAGCTCAAATACTACAGAAGTTAGCTCAGCTCTGCCAACTCCAGGTCCCCCACCAGTGTTCTGCCCACCACTCCCTTTGCAGCTTCACTCACATTATAAATAGCTCTGCATGACATATCTGACCTTCATCTAGGTTGAGCTTAGTTCGTGGAGGGGCAGGTTATGGCTCCTTCAAAGCTAGTGACCTGGAGATGACAATGGGCTGTATGTCAGCAGCAAGGTGACAATAACTGGAGCCAGCACAACTGAGACTGAAAAGGTAGCAGGGCCAGGACCTGAGTTCATGACTCTTCTCCCACAGCTCCAATGAGACCATGCACAGCACAATGTGCTCAGGGTTTGAACCATCACTTAACACTAAGTTTGGCATAAATAAGAAATATTAAAGAAATACAGCCTGAAACAGTCAAGTTGTAACTAAAGATGATTATGGCTAGAAGTCAGAATCTAAAGGAAATAGGGATTACACTGTGGAAAATGGGACAATGAAAGGCTCGGTGGGAAGTGGTGTTTTCTCCTGTGCCTAACTGCAAACAAGATAAACCAGTACAGATCAAACAAAATGTTCCCTCCCCCCAAAACTCTCAGAATCTTTTAACAGTAGGAAAAGCACCAATCTGAGGTTGAACGACGACAACAAATGCTTTGAAAGGAATGACATGACTAGGGCAATGTGCAGACTTTGGAAGAAGAAATGCTGTACTTAACATCTATTACTTGCCTTTATACCATCCAAGATGTCAGAACGTGGTTGAGTCTCCTCTTTTCATCTCAGACACCAGAAGCTGGCAGTCAGCAGAGCACTGTGTTGCTGAGCGAGGAGGTCATCAAGAAGACAGCTCTTCACAGTGATATATGGTGGGAAGAGAAGGCATAAATTGAAACAAGGTAAGTTCAGACTCATTATAAGGATTCCCCCCCCCCCAAGGACCATCAGGGCTGCCCAAAGATTGCACAGCCCCCCTGGAGTTTTTCAAGGCCCACCTGGATAAAGCCCTGAGCAACCTGGTGTCATCTCATTGCTGATCCTGCTCAAAGGAGGATGCTGGACTAGAGAACTCCTGAGGTGTTTTCCAACCTGAATTATCCTATGATCCTACATGCACTGAAATTGTTTGCCTACTGCATATTCACTGATCCTGTATGAGAAAAGAAAACAATTCTACATTTGGTAGCAAGGACTCCCCTCAGTATTGGAATATTTGGGTTCTGGTCCCTTTTGTAATGGCTGCAATTGAGATTAAACTTAGATGTGTAATACCTCTGAGGGTGTTGAGACACTGGCACAGGATGCCCACAGGGGCTGTGGATGCTCCATCCCTGGAGGTGTTCAAGGCTAAGCTGGATGCGGCCTTGAGCAACCTGGTGTAGTGGGAGGTGTCTCTACTATGGCAGAGGGGTTGGAATTAGATGATCTTTGAGGTCCCTTCCAACCCAGTGTGACAACAAGCAAGTAATTTCCAGCACAGAAAGGTCTGCATGCTGTAACTGCCGAACATATACATACAACATGGTGTTTTGCTACCTGTGAGAACAAAAACAAAATACACAGAGGAAATTAAGCTTCATCTCCTGCGTCTGGAGCTGTTCAAATATCCAAGGTTCCATCAGACTCTTCCAGCTCAGCGCCATCTTCCCTTGAATTTCTGGGACATGAGAACATAAGGAAATACCATTCCTTTTACAGCTAAATTGTGCTATTACTCCAGCTACTTCTGAGATATTGGTACTGTTTGTTCTCCCAGCAGCAACTTTGATGAACTCAGTCACATATTGCTCAGGGAAAATGGAAAAGAAAAACAAGATGAAATTTTGGTGGAGATCTTAAGTACGAACACAGAAGGTGAAGTACATTTTTCTTCTGTAAGTCCAGAATGTCCAGCCTGTACAACACAGCAAGAATTTCTAATCCTTCTCAAGTAATGTCATTGATGCCAGATATTTAGTGCAATGATTCAGTGAATGTCAAATCTCTCTCAAATATTTGCATGCTTCTTAGCTCCTAAACTGACAAGCTTTAATTTAAGCAGATATAAGTGAAATCTGCCACAGCACATGTTAGTTAAGATATTTAAATGATATAGGCCACAATAAGAAAGACACAGAGCACATGCAATCCTCATTAGAATCAGTGTGGCAAGGGCTCTTCTCATTATAGTTACTTAAACAATAAATTAATTAAAAACTCCTCAAAAAGCCCAAGCCCAAAACTATTCAAGATGTGTGGGAAAAATGCCATACTCTTGCAATCTGCTCTGCATGGAAAAAATGGCAGTCCTCTCTTTTCATCTTTATTCCCATCTTTATTTCTCTTTTCCCTACAGAACCCATGTGGAGTATGTAACACATAACTAAACAAATGAGGCAATGAAAAGTGTGAGGATATTAATTCCTGCACCACACCTCTGAGCAAGCTCATATCAAGACCCCACCAGTGTAGGTAGTGGCAAACTTAACTGGGGGTCTCATCAAGTTGTTAAAAGAATTCCCTGCTCTTTCTGACTTAAGTCCTTAATACACCACAGAGCTCTTCAGTCCATATTCTTGTCTTTTGCCCATCCCTTAGAGATTCAGTAACCTTCACAGGACAGACACTATGCCCTTTAATTTTACTTTTCTCAGGAAAATACTACATGTCAGCCTCTACCTACCTACCTACCTTCTCTCCCCACACCAAAGCCTTTTGAACCTGTTGGCACATTTCAAGTCAACCTGCTAGAGGACTAAGATAAAAAGATGAAATTCCACAAATTCTGAGAAAGCAGTACAGGAAATAATTGTAATGCTCCTAACGAGAGACACCTTTAAGAAGATCTCTTTTATCATATTTATCAGTCCCTAGAGAATCCCCAAAGGCAAGCACTTTGAGAAATTTCCCAAGCACAGTCAAACCTTGGAATAGAGCTCTTACCTTCTTAGGTACAGGATAATTCAGTCACAAGATCCAAAGCAATAAAAAACCAAGCTTCTCATGTGCCACTCATTAATTCCAGCTATCAGATCCTGATTCCAGACCTGCATTTGGACAGAACTAATTAGTTATCTCCACCTGTCAGTTCAAGTTCATGGAGGACACAGGACTGGATCTAAGCTTCCAGTTAGGTGCCCACAGTGCCACACAGAAGGAGTAGAGAGGCCTGATAGCAAGTAAGTGACCTTCTGTCCCTCCCCTAAACACTGGGTCCTCCTCCAGAGCATTTACTGAGGCACCTTTAATTCTTCTGCTGAGCATGTCCAGAAACGTAACTGCCTTGACTACGTTGGGCCAAATGTCTTGGAGACTTCATACCTCAGAAGCCATTTAGAACTTATGAACCAGGTCTTCTAGTGCTGATGTTCACTTAGCACATGACTGGCAGAGAGGAGGTGGTCTTGTTGAATCTGTTCTGTTACACAACCAGCAACAGCTTAGTTCCTAGGGTTGAGCAAGACTGAACAGGTAGGACTTTCTCTTTTGCATCTGGTCGTTTTCTGGCCAAGGTGTATACATCCCAGGTAGCTTTCAGAAATGTTCTCTTGATCTGAAGCTGAGGGAACTGGAATTGGCAGATGATGATAACGATTAACTACAGATGCCCTGTTAATGCCCTCTTGAGACAATCAGCCAATAAATTCCCATCTGAAGATAAGTGCCTAAGAAAATGGAACATAACTGGAAGATGCCAATCACTTTCCACTGACTGAAGAGTCAGCCTAGACCATTAAACCTTTATCTCTTACACAGATACTTTTACAACCTGTCCCTCAGGCTCCTAAATACCCAACTCACTTCTGAAATCCTTTGAACTTGAAACATTTTTATTTTTAATAAATAATCCAGACAAACTTGTCAGATTCAGTTGGAATACCTTTCAGACTCTATAAATAAATTTCCACATCTCTACATTATAAATTTAGCACAGAATTTCTAGTCTTACTTTTCAGATGCAAAATCCTTTTAGTAGAAAGCTTTTTAGATAATAGGATCTTTCTTGTATAATGCATTCATAAATTTCCTTCAGTGATAGGGGTATAGTTCAAAGATCATTTCAACACTGCTGATTAGTTTCTTAATTAAATTATTGTGTTTAAAAAGGGATAAATAAATATCGGTCACAGTTTAAAGGGAAGCAAAAGTGGGTCACAGAGTCTGAAAAGGCTGCCCAATGAAATAAAAACAACAAAACATTACATTTTTCTCTCTGGAGAAGTCTGTTCATGAACAGCTAGCGTGATCTGTTTCCCACCCAAGAAAAGGACCGGAAACTTTGGGCTGAGCATTCATGAAAGAAGGGGTCAATCAAGGGTGTTTTGTAAGGTGGGGAATGAGATTTACAGCAACATAACCAGTTGGCCAGTTCATCATCACACACCACATGTCCTAAATTAGGAGAGCATGAAGCGGGTGGATACATTACACTGCTTCCCGAGAAGCATATTGGGTGAGTTCTTGTTCCAGTTCTTTGAGACTCAACACCACATCTCCCAGGAATCTGTAAATCATCAGCAGGTGATATTTGTTGGCTGTTATACTACAGACAGTCAGAACCAGTTACAGCTTTTACCAGGCGTTTTCTCTTCATGTTTTTTAAAGTTCTCTTTTCCAGGAAGCTGCAAAACAAACCACGAACCAACAAGTAAAGTAGCACAGCACAAAACAAAATTCCAGAGATAAGAGACATGCTGATAATATAGTCTCTGATATTTGTTTGGGAGCACTGCTGAGTTAAATATCAGTCAGTCCTTAACCAGATTCATAAATGTATGTCTGTTCTCTCTCTCTATTCACCTATATAGCCCCTGTCAGTGCAGCATCTGAACACACCAGTGAACTTACCCCCATTGCATCCCTTAGAGGTAGCAAAACACAAAAATTAACAGACTTGTCTGAAGTCAGATGGCAGATATGTGGCAGAGAAAGGCCCCCAGAACTCTGGTTCCTCACAACCACAGAAGAAGCATCTGTTATAGGGCTCCTCCATCTATCTGGTATATAAAAGGTTGTTACTGATTGCCTCTGTGGCCACTAAGGTAGGAACAAGATCTGCATCAAAAACAACTATGTTGGACATCAGGGAAATTTTCGAGCTGCAGAAAAATTAGGTAGTGGGACAGGGTATTTGCAGCAATGATGTGGCACGTCCTTCATATAGGCTTCTTAAAAAGGGCTGATAAATAATTCTCAGGAATGGGTCTTCTGAAAGATTGAACTGGCCTGTTGTGTTCTACACTGTGGACATGATAGTCTGGGATATTATGTAGTTTGTTGTGCTATCTTTAGCTTTTCATTGCGTATCAGAACTTGAGTGGTAGACAAGTAATGGTGACATTTATTATCACCAAAGTAAAGCAGAGACGGGTCTAATTCTAGTGTGTCAGAAGATAAACAAAATAATATACTCCATCAAGTTATGAAAACAAATCAAGCAGCTACAAAGGATCAAGGACAGGCTCTCTCAGCAATGGTGAACCACAGCAAGTGGAGGGTGAGGGAACATCTCCATATAAAGCCAGGGCTTTGGTATAGACTATAGATAGTATGTAGGGTGTGCTGAAAATCAAAGCTTTCAGGAATTCTCTCAGCAGCCAATCAGTCAAGAACCCACAAGATGAAAAAGCAAATGAAACTGCCACATCTGCCAGGAAGACAAGACCTGTTATGGGTGCAGCCTAACTCATTTTTTAATTCAACAGAGCACTTCCATCTGACTTCAGGAGCTTGGACTTGGCTTCACCCTTGCAAAAAGTGACCCCAAATTCATGTTTTGTTAGGGGCTGAGTTCCTAAGGAATGACAAGTTTAGCAGCCTCCAACAGAGTCTCTTGTTACACCACATTTGTGGGGGATTTCTGAACATCTGGAAGCCTGGACACCCAAAGTTATGGACAAGCAGTGACTGCAGACATGCAGCAAGCCAGATGCAGACAGAGTGCACACAACTTACAGCAACTCACAACACATAAGCATTACAATGCAGGCAGCACGATTCTGAGCTGGGCCTTCCAGTCAAAAAAATGTATCTGTGCATGTATTCTTGACTCACATGACCCAGCCATAATTCTGCAATGCATCTTCCTCCTCTTCCTTGTTTGGATGGGATTTGCCTCTGCCCTGTTTATAGAGATAAAATAGTAACAGTGAAACAGTTGACATAAAGCATGTGTTCTGAATTATTTATGTATTTTCTGGTGGGTTTTTTTTGTTTTGCTTGGCTTTTTTTTTTATAATTGGAACAGTAAAAAAAAAAAAGAAAAATAATAAAAAAACAAACAGAAATACCAAACATACATACCCAGCTGTGCACCAGAAATGGGCTGGAGGATCCAGTAAAAATTACAGCCCAATGTAAAACTATAGTTTGCATTTTGTGGAGAAATACATGTCACATCATGTATGGGCATGTGAATTTTCCATGGATTAAGCAATCATCACCAGATGCTGCAGAAAAAAAGAAGAAAAGCCCGTGTGTGTTTGGAGATACTGATATCTATCTCTCTCTGCCATCTCTAACAGCAAGCAGAGCTGGAGTTCATAGCAGGATCTGGCACTGAGGAACCAACATGTGCACATGAATGTGGCCCAGCAGAGATGGATCCATTTGTTTGCATACTTCTCCTGCATCAGGGGTGGAATATGCAGTTCACTTCTTCTCTTTTGGCAAATTTGGGGAAGGCTCAAGCAACTAAGCCCTAGCAGCATGCCACCAGACAGGGCCACAAAATCCTCTGGGTAGCCAAGCTGCAGGTATATACCTGAGAGTTTCCACAGCTCAGCTCAACACACTACAGGATCACAACACTGATAACATGATCTCCAGTGAGAAATCTAAATCAAAAGCTTTTCAGAGCTACAGGCCTCACTCCTCTGTTCATGGGAGAGACCATTTATCTGTGGTCATGGTATGCTGCGTTTATCTGAAGATTATGTTCAGCTGTTCCCTTTCCAAACCTTTTGATACAAGTGCCAGTAGATCTTCACTAGCCTGTCAAGGATAAAACGAATACAGGGGAATCTTGGAAATACATCAAGCAGAGAGGAACCTGGATCACAATAATGAGATATCAAGTGTGGATAAAGATCCAAACTTATCCAGTGCCTGGGGTTTAAGTCAGCCCCTTTCTGTTTACAAAATTGGTGCTTAAAAAACTCTCTAAATTTTTAGAAAAGCAACTTCTGTAACTAACGTTGGCCATTAAGGAATTAATGCTGGTTTTGGTAAATGCTGAGAAAACTGGCTATTTTGGCATGGAATTATTACTTTTGCCTCTGGGAAACAAAAGTACAAATAGATCAGTAACGACAGCTTGAGAGAGAGGTTTACATAGCCCATGCAAATGAAAATCCTGGCCAGACTTCTTTTATTTCCAACTGTTTCATCTTCATACTCTCTGTTCAGCTTTACATTAAAGATGGCTCTTATCACAGAAATCAGACTCAAATCCAAGGGTAGATGTGGAATATCCTCCATCTGGGTCAGCCCTTGTTAACCCCACACGTGTCCTTTACAGGGCTTAGCCCTGGTTCAGAATCAGCCACAGCTTCCAAACTGTCCTCTTTTTAAAAAAATCTAAAGCTCTTTCTAAACTTGCTGCCCATAAAGCATTCCTTAGCTCCAACTTAGCCTGGCTCCCCACAGACCATCCCATGGTCACGTCAAGAGAACTTGTCCTATTGCTCTGTACTTTCTGCCTCCTGGAGTTAATATGTGATGTTCAGGAAACAAAAGCAAACACTAGTTTTCTAGTGTGACATGAACTTGTAAGTCTCTTGCAAGCCCATCTCCTCCCCTCTCTCCCTGTAAGGCCAGAAACCCTTTGCTATGGATTTTTGGTACTCAAGGCTGGAGTCAACCATCAGAATGATGAGAGGGGTATGCAAGCAATATGGCAAGTGCTAAAGGGGAGGCTGCCAGCATCTCTGTCCCTACCTTGACAAACATTGCTGTTCAGATATCAAAACTAGTTGCATATCTCCCCTTTGCTCCCATGATGAACAGATCCAGACCACTGAGTCAAAATCTCTGTGCTCTAGGATTCCTTTCCTGTTTTATCAAAGACAATTTCAAAATCTGGTAGATTGGAAACTCCCAGGGCTCAATTCAAATTACTTTAAGTCCCAGTGGAAAACAGATTCTTCCGTTTCAGTAACATACAGTTTGTTTAGAGAGCTGGCAATTCAGGGGAGACTGAACCATGGTTCCTGCCAAGCCTGGGCCTCACATCACAGTGACGGGGGCAGCGAGTAAGGATTTATTTTTTCCCACAGTGTTGAAGTTGAGACATCATTCATGTAGATATGTTTCCCTGTGTTTTAAATGATGGCTGCTGAAGGATTACACTTTCCCCTACACTTCAGGAAGCTGAGAGAACCAATTTGTGTAGTCACTTGCTCTGGAAGATTCTGATCAGGTCACATACCCCCAGCAGTCTCTTGGTTCAAATACCTCTGCTGGCCTTTAAAACACAAACCAAAGTTCTTGTAAGGTTATGTAAAGGAGAGCCTCAATAAAACATCACAGATGGAAAAACATTTCTTCTCCTCCTTTAAATTAGCATCTGGCAGCCACCTAATTAGTTTCATCCATCCTCACACATAAGCCCCACACTTCCAATAGTCCGTCGCTGTCTCAGAGACCTTCTCCCTTAGCCTGCTAGAGGCTTAATGCTAAATACTGATCTAGCCTCAGTCGCACCCAACCTTCAACACCTTTAAACTCCTTGCTGACTTGCTAACTGCAGGGAAAGGGGGATTATTCCTTGTCATCTTCAGTCCAGCAAACACCATCCTTGGTAGGCACATGAGTCCAACACCATACAATGCCTCAGTTCTTCCTTAGAGGCAGTGGTTGCTGTTGCAGCTCTACAGGAACCAAATATATCCCCTTTCTCCTCAAGGGAAAACGCCAGCACCACAAAGTGCCTACCTTCTCAAGCCACTCAGAAGTTAGCACAGCAATCAGCAAGAGCCAGAAGCTTTCTACGAAGCCCCAGGACTGACACTAGGATTTAACAGTGTACAACATAGGTAGAGGTGGCCAAAGAAATCCAGCTGCAGCCAAGCTGGTTGCATTTTGGGTGCAACTGGGTCTCAAGTTGGCCGGCACTTTGAGGTTGTCTCCTCACACCTTTTCTTTAGTGTGCCCAAGCATGCCAAAGGGGCGAAGATCCGCACAGATGTGAATCCAGGATACTCAGAACACAGATCACAGAATCACAGGATGGTAGGGGTTGGAGAGGACCTCTAGAGATCATCTAGTCTAACCCCCCTGCCAAAGCAGGTTCATCTAGGCAAGGTCACACAGGGACACGTCCAGACAGGTCTTGAAAGTCTCCAAGGAAGGAGACTCCACAACCTCCCTGGGCAGCCCATTCCAGTGCTCTGTCACCCTCACAGTGAAGAAGTTTCTCCTCATGTCGAGGTTGAACTTCCTATGTTCCATATCTTAGAAAAAAACAAGCCCACTCCATTCCTCCCCTACTGCACCTTGCTGGCTGCTGTGTGTTCACATTCTGGGAAGCTCCCAATCCTTCTCTCAGTGCAACCATTTTCAGCCTGCTCCAAGTGCAGCTCCAAGCCCTGCACCATTCCAGTGCTGGCTCCCAGGAGACCCTCTATACAAGGGCCACGTGGGGATGTCATAGCCCAGTGCCACACTCAGGCGTTTCCCATAAACTCTTCCCCATATTTGGGGGGGTGTTTCTGGGGGAACAGGATGCCCCACACTGTATTCTGTAAAAGCCCTTCTGTCCTCCCCATAGCCTTCTGAGAAGGAGCAGTTTTCCCCCTTCAGGACTGAAGCAGGCAGAAAAAAACAGCCTTCCTCTTTGCTGCTCATAGATAGGTTTTATAACAAAACAGAATATGCACTAACTGCAAACAAAATAAAGTAGCCACCTCCCTTCACAGCAAATTGTACAGTTTTCCCTGGCATGTTTTTCCACTCTAAAACTGTCCCAAGAATGAAAGTAGTAAGTGAGCAACCATCAGGAGGCTGGGGACAAGTACCAGAACAAGTTCCACCATAAATCACTTGTGTAGTCACAGATACACACACAACGATGAAGACACAGAAAAGCCCATGAGGAAATCAACCATTTTGTCATTGGAGCAGGGCTGGAATATTGTGCAGTAAATAAGTCTAGGGGCCACACACTGAGCAGTAAGGAGAAAACTAAGTATTAAGTTGCTGCTCAGTAATTGAGCACAGCCCATTCTGTGCACGAAATGAGGCAGGGATGAAAGAGGGGAGAAATAGCAGAAGCATATGTAATTAAAGGCTAGAGCAGAAAAACATTCACAAGGGGACTAACTGAAGATACCAGGGGCAACAGGAGTTCTGGCATTCGCTGACTTGGAAGGGTCGCGGGCACGCATGTATGGGAGTGTGTGTGTGCATCTGATTACCCCATGCACAGGTAACCCACACAAAATCAGTGGCCAAGACCCTTGAAAGACTTCTACAGGAAAGGAAACTGAGACTGGAAGAACAAGTGTCAGAGCTCCAGCAGCAAAAAGCAGACTGTCAGACTAAATGTTTCCTTATACTGCTCATGCACATATATAATTTCCACTACTGCAGGATTTAGGTGAGGAGGAAGGCAACTAGAGTCAAGTTGCAGATTACCTGCCAGAAAACAGCAGCCTTGCCTTTGCAACTCTGAAGGCATCCTTTAACTGGTTTCTTTTTTAATGTGTGTGCATTCAGCTTGAGTGTGAGCAATGGCTGGAGGAGGAGAAATTCACGGTACCTACCTTCTAGTACAAAGCTAGACACCTACCCATCATTTATACCTTTAAAAAACCTCCTCTGGAACACCATTTGCCTGCAGATCATGCAGCTCAGCTGGCTTTGACAGAAAACAGTTGTTCCAACTTCTGGGACAGGCTAGAAAGAGAGGGGGTGTAGTTATTCTTCCCCAAGGCAAGGCCTGGGTGGAGCTGGAAGAAATGACAGCAGGCAGGGACTGCGAAGTGGAGGTAGAGAGGCTGTGGAAGCCAGTACTGAGGCAGCAGCTGGGGGAAGTGGCCAGTTTTAGGGGAGAAGTAAAAAAAATGGACATAATGCTCTAGGTGCTTCACTGCAAATTACAAAAGGAGAATTAAAAAAAAAAAATCAGAAGGCAGCCCTTGTTCCTCTGAATTCTGGCAACCTTCTTGTTCTGCTCATTAAAAATGACCTGTCTGTAACAGTGAGAGAGGAGGGGACCAGCCTGACCATTTATTTGGGGCACCAGCCACCTCTTTCCCAAAGTCACCAAGGCTGCCAGAAGTTCTCCCACTGGTTTGGGCCCAGAAAGCAGATTGCTGATCTCTAACACCACATGCATTGTCTCTTAAATTGCAGTGGGATGAGGCATGGGGGTTTTAATTTCAGCTTTACACCCTCCCTGCTAACGCCCAGAGTGCCTCTCCCTTCACCACATGGCTTCGTTACTTCCACTCCTACCATTTTCCACCTTCTGTTTCCAAAAGTCTCCCACAGGGCTGGGTAAGGTGGTGAAGAGCCATGCAGGAGCAAAACCCAAACACAGCCACTTAAAGCAACTATTATTTTTTAACTGGAATACGTTTAAATCCTTTTTTCCTGGTTTATTTTTAGAACAATGGTAAAACATACAAATCCTGGAGGCCCCAAGGACTTCCCTGCTGTGCTAGTGACTTAATTTATTTCTTTAATTTGTTAAAACCTCACCAAAAAAAATGTTATTCTTTGGAGACTTCACTAGCCCAAGTTTTGCATGTATTATTTGCTGAAAAAGATTAATGAGGTAGCAGAGGCAATTTTTAATGGATTCCCTTGATTTTCTCTCACTCTCCCTCACTTTTTCTTCTTTTTTTTTTTTCAACTCACATGGCACTCCAGGTCCATGAGTCTGCTGAGCGCTCTCCACAGACAGGACACAGGGTGCAGGAAGAAAGTAATGAAATAAAAAGCTTGTCTTTCACAACTTTTCCTCTTTTTCACCACGCAGAGATACCACACTAATTATCGTGCTGCTCCCACCTCCCGCAGACCAAACGCCTCCGCAGCCCCTGTGCCGGGGGAATGGACGGGGCTGAACACCCCGAGTTTACAGGAAGGCTGCACGTGTGGCAACAGCTAATCCTCCACATGGTTCAGAGGTGCTGTCAGCCAGCCAGGCCATGCTCTGAGGCCCTTCTCTTGGCCGGGCTGGAAATCTGCTGACACTCCCAGAGACTCTTGGGGAGCGTCTTGGAGCTCGGCCGCAGGAACCTTCCCACTGACCTGCTCCTCTTACGGGAACCAAACGCTGGCTGGAGTGCAGCAGCGCAGGCTTTGGTAGCCATGGCTGAGATTCAGATCGGTTTCTTTTTCTTCACCCAGGCTATTTGACAAGAAGACCATTATTTAGAGGTGTCTAAGTCCTCCCTCTTCTCTGAGCCCACATTCAGCCTCTATTCCAGCACAGCTCCATGGGGGAGAACTTGCCTAAAAGGAGGTGAAATGGAGAGAGGGAAAGCAAAAAGTGAGAGAGCACAGGCACAGGGAGAGTGGGTTAAGATGCTGGTTTCAGGGCAGAGAGAGATGTGACAAGTTCCTTGTGATACCTTTAGAAGTAGGGGAGGTCTGTGATGGGGTAAAGGTATCTGAAAGAGAGAAGAAATCACAACTCCCTGCTGCAGAAGTGAGGAAATAGAAGGTGAAAGTCTCTTGAACGGCAGACAACAGAGACCTCTGCTCCTTTTCCACATGCAAAGCTTATTTCTTAACCTGAATAAACCAAAAATTGTGATCAGCCACTCTTCTAGCTTGTCTCCCTGCCTTTGGGGATGTCTGCTCATTCTTTAGGGCTGGAGACTCCTATCTGCAGAAGGACTGAACTACAAAAACCCTTCAGCGTGACTGAGAACAGGCCACTCACCACATCACAGGACTCAAACCACTTAGAGTAGTTTGGAAATCTGTCCAAACCAAGCCACCAGAGAGAACACACAATAGGAACTGAGTCAAGGATACTAACTGTGGTATGATTTCATTCAGGCAGATCAGCTGGCGGTCCAAGGGCCACATATGGTCTGTGAGGCAAAGATTTACCACAGCCTCAATCCCAATACCACTAGGACCATTGCCAAACACATCTGGGTGCCACTGGTGTAGCACTGAGCCTCAGAATCTGCATTTGTGCCTGCATCAGAATGTGTTGGCCATGATCAGCCAGATTTCTCCAGGCATTTGCACACACTGTTCTGACACATCTACTGCTCTGCTTTGAGTGTTGGTGCCACACAGGCACAAAAGTTCTTTGAGAAATCTGGCCCCTTACCAGTGTGCCATTCAAGCAAACACACCAGCACATTTTTCAGGTTGTGTCTTTTTTTCTCAAGTGGTAGATACCACCACACAGAAACAGCAAAGCAGAGCAGCAGCGTAGGAATAGCAAAAGGAGGTGAGAGCACCTGTCTGAAACAGTCAGCTCAAAGGCAACAACACACAATAAATAACACTGAACATTGAAAGATGGGGCTGTCATTCTCTGCCATGCCAGAAATGTCATAAACCACAACAGAGATGTGCCAATGGTTTGAGGACCCCACAGAAGAATTTTTCTAGCAGCATATTTCATAACTTCTTTCACCACCTTGGTGGCCCACCTTCCTGATCTATGTCTGCTTCTGCCTCCCCGTTTACTGGCATGTACTCAGAAACTCAAGTCTCCACTGGCACAGCTGTATTCAAGTCACCGGCTGCCCATCCGCAGAAGCAACTATGTCTCTCCAGGGTACATAAAACAAAGCTTCATGTAACGTGCTTAGTGCTGGGATCCAAAGGAAGGGCTGCTGATGGAGACAAAACCAAAAAGATAGCTCCATTCTGGTTCAGACTAAGAAGCAAGCTCACCTGAGAGGAAATGTCCCCTGTGCATTCATCAAGCATCAGAAGGAAGAGTTCTGCTCACACTGAACTCTGTGCTATCAGACACGGTAGTGTGGAGTTAATTCAGGAATTTCTAGATGAGTTGCAAGCACAGTCTTATCCCCTCGAGGCTACCCTGGAAAAAGTATAAACAATTACTTCTACCAACAGAAGTTTGAAGTGCACAGAGGCAGCCCTAACACCTTTGAGTATCACTGACTGGATTCCCCAATATATCACTTTGATCAAAAACTCATCAGGATTCCCCTTCTGCATTTTCTTTTTTTTTTTTAATGGGGTGACACACAATCAACAATACCACAGGTATAGCAATGGTACTTAAATAACCCCATACACAGCAAAAATTCCCATACACATTCATTTAAAGTTGGCCTGAGGCAAGCCAAATATACAAACAATTAGAGATCTGTAGGCATGCCAAGAAATATTCAGGCAGCATATAGGCCCAAGAGAAAAATATAAAGAAGATGAAGAATATTATTGGAGTATAATACATAGAGGTAATAGTATTTGATGGATTTCTATACGAGTACTTCTGTGATCCTGGCAAACTCCAGAAAGAGGACTGAACAGACATTTTCCACATTTACCTACAGCTGTCAAATCTGCAGCACTTCAGTAGCACTCGGGATCTGAAATTTAAACGGCTGCTAAGCCATCTTCCTTTGTTTTCTTACACAGTAATTAGATCCACCTCATTCACTCAGTTCATGACAAACGTTTCTGCTTCACTCACATCCGAAGACAACTTCTGTTACCCTTTTCTGGTTTTTTCCCCCCCCAAAAAAGTCTTAAAGAAACCTTCTAAGTGTTCCGTTCCCATTACAATCTCTGCCACACAAAGCAAGTGGTATCAGAAGTGCAAATGCTTCCATATTCTTTGAATTGCTATAAACTGTTGCCTGGCTTTGTTCATTTTAAGTACCCAGCCTTTTGATATCCTGGCCAGTCCATTCCGTGCTCATGAGTTAACAAGACTACAGGCAGAGAGAGACACAAGAAAGGCCACCCAATTAAAGGGAGAAAATGAAGATCAAAACAGGCTAGAGTACTGTGATATGGCCAGGTACAGAGCTGTACCTGCTGCAATCACTGGCAACAGGCTGGTTAACCTCACTTTGCTGTGACCTTCACCAGTCACCTGGCCTTAAGAGAGCTGACTACACTTTACGTTAAAAAGGGTTAGATTACAAATATTAGAAACCCTGGAAATCCTCAGGCAGCTTCACTGAAAACAAGAGGAACAACTTTGAAATGACAAGTCCTGTGGAAAGGACTCTGCATAGTTTGATAATGGACATAGGTTATTTTCTTCTCCATTAAATCAGAAGGAACTGAGCACTCAAAGTCTATGCTTGCTTGATGGATGGGGGACTATCCCATGTTGCATGGAAGCATGAGGTTACCCAGCATCCAGATCAACCCTTGGAGCTGCTCAGGTGCAAGGTGCTCCACTCAGCATGTACTATCCTCCAGGTCACAAGCAGGACTCTGAAATTATATATGTCATCAGCATGCCAAAATGGACATGGGTCCCATTGCTCTAGAGATTAATGCCATGGGGTGAGTGTTCCCAAACTCAGCATTCCTGTTCCTTCACACACTGAGTCTGAAGTGAGGGCAGGGAACTCACTGTTAAGCAGAGACATAGGCCTCTGTTAGAACACTATGATGAAGAACATCTGTGCTTCAGAGAGAACTCACACCTGAAAATTTATAGGAAAAACAGGACAAAAATCTTATTTTAAAAAATAATACTTCAATAGATTCTCTCTTAGAGTATTAAAGCAAAGATCACCTCTTCCTGCAAAATGAAGGAAGCTGAGAAAGGTTCACCACACATCATAGCAAATAAAGCTTTTTAAAACATAAAGCACACTACAAAAATTATTTGTGGATGTGTTCTATCACTTTTGGCCAAAATTCCTGTGAGTTCAGCTGCCATCAGAGCATTCAGTAAAGGAGAAAAGGAAGCCTAAAAGGCTAATAGTTCACAAGCACCACTAGACATCCCAGTTCTCAAAGAAGACTGGCCAGTTTACCTCCTGGTGAATTTAACATTTTACACAATGAGCTGGAAGGAGTCCACCTTAAATAAGAAAGCTAGGAAGAATCCCAGTAACTGGAGAGTACAGGTAAGATGTTACTACCTAACACATCAAATAGTCTCACAACTGGTCCCTCAAAAACAAAGAAAAAAAAAACCCCATCAAATTGCTGAATCTGGCTTCCACAATGCAAAGAACAGCTGGAGCATTTCTGCATGACTTAGTTTAATGCAGCAAGATTGGAATTTTTAAGTTCCCAAGGAAAAAAAAAAAAAAAAGGCAGCAAAGTTGCTGTTCACTTTCTGCTATCTGTACCAGTTACCACCTGGATCCAACTATTTGCCACCTAGGAATCAACTAGTCAAAAATCTACATAATTAATTAGTATCAAACCAAAGGTCTGCAACTCTGCAGGAGTGACTCCCCAGGTCCTACAGCTCAGATTTCTGCCTGAAAACACTATTTCCCATGAGAAGCCTCTTAGCAGCTCTAAGCCCCACCAGCCTGGCAGTGGAATGCAGGTAGGACATAAATCCAGGGGAAAGAGAGAGATTTCTTGGGCATTACGGTAGGTTCAGCATGTTTCACTAATTTGTCTATTGTGGGGACACCCAGACCCCTTTTCCATTTCTTCTTCTCTGATACCTTCCTGAAACCTACAACACAGCAAGCAGTGCATGAGGAAAGAGAGCTTCTGTGCCCCCAGAGTTAGCAAGGGTGGACACAGATCTCATCCCAGCGAGGGACCTGCACAGTCCCAAGGCAACAGCTGGACAATGACGCAGAAGTTATGTACCACATCAGCTGGAGCTCTCTATGGGGTCAGAAGAGCAAGGGAACCAGAGATCAGACTGCCTAAAATTTCACAGAATCACAAAATTTGTCCCCAACTTGCATGTTTCTTCCTATGGAGTCCTCTTACACACCCCAAACACGGGTATGGACACAGTGTGTATGGCTGGACACTATTCCTTGGGACACAAATCATACCCTCACTCACAGCCAGGAGCTGGCACTCGTTCCTAAACTCACAGGGCTGCTTCACCTAACAGCTCCCAACCTGGCTTCCTGAAAGCAGCAAGGGACAGCTGCTGAAACCCCATCAATCCAGACAAAGTCAACATGACCTGTGGATGCGGTCCAGCTCTGCCAGGAAGGGCCTAACAGCAAGCGTGGCTGAGGAAATATTATTGCAGCCTGGAGGCTTTCTCATGCAGGGTTCTATTTTGGTGCACCTTTGCTTGTTGCATGAGCACACCCTGGGCATTTGGGGAGCTCTAGCCACAGATAACTGTTCTGCACCTCAATGTTTTTACTGATACAGGTTTCACCATCCTGATTCAATGCTTGTGAATGCTGCAGGATTATACACTACCACCTAATCACTTGTCACGGCCCAGAATATATAATGTACCCACAAAAAAAACATAGTAAATAAAATAACAGTGCTCCTTGCCAGCCCAAACAAACATTTTTCCATTGCTATGGAGGAAGACAGCACTAACCCACAGAACTGCAGTGCTTTAGGACTTAACAGTAGCAAAGAAAAAAGTCACACTGCTGTGGAGTGACACAGAAATGCATGTAACACAATTCTGTCATCAACACAGAAGCTGTGGCTACATACAAGGAAATGTTTATTTGCTATTTGCTAATGCACAAATCAACTTGGTCTCAAACTATTTCGTAACACACATTCTCAAGCAACGACCCAGTTTGAGGTGATCACTGTATTTTCTCAGGCAAGACAGGCATTTGAGGAGCCAACTACAGCTTCTCTGTCCACCAAAAAGAGAGCAGCAATGAAAATAAATTAACCCGGCTTACTTGATCCGCATTAATTATTTTAGCTTGAAAATAAAAAGAAAGAAACTCTGACTTAACCAATGGGAAATCCTTAAGGACTTGGATAAAGAAGTCGTGTGTATCCACTTGCCCTAACCTTTGTTTGGCCTTTTGGCTAAGTACAAGGGGCATATCAGTTAAATATCTGATGTCTTCTCTCTGGGAAACTCAGTGAATTAATAAGTCATTTTAAACTATTATGATTTTGATGCATGGAAAAAAACCAACTTGGCTTTCCTCAGACAGTACAGCTGGGTAAGTACAGAATTTCCCGGCACTGTCTAAGTCAGGGTGGGGTGGGAAAAAGAAAGAANGGTTAAGCAACAGAAATCTCGTCAGGAATCAATTCAGGAAATCTTTCCTTCCTTGTTTTGCTTATGGAGATCAAATAATCCAAATTAAAAATGAAACCCCTTGCAAAATGCGCTGATGACTCTACTCAAACTAGGGCAGCTAAGGTGCTGAGAAGCCACAAAGATAATCTCTAGTCCTTCAGATATTCTTATAAACAAGTAGCTGAGATCATAGGTCTTGTGTCTGCAGGATCAGCACACTCCAGACAGCCCCTTAAAGAGGAACTGACTCCTGTGTATGCCTACGGCCCAAACCAGCTCTATCCAAGTCCTCACTGTGGACCTCAAGGCACCTCCACAGTATGAGTATGAAATAGCAACTGCAGGTGAGATCATAAGACCACAGCAAAGCTGCTGCCGTGTTTCAGGGAGATCTCAATGCTCAGCAGAGTAACACACAGAGGATTGCTGGTATCTTTCCCAACCTGTTGCACTGCAAAGTGAAATGGCATTAACTCTCATGTAGACAGGATGACCCACTGCCCAGTGCTGCAGTGGATGAGACTGTGTTCACTGCTATGCCTGGCCTCCAGGTGGGAGGATGGACTTCCAGTCCCAGGAAAAAACTTTCTTATTGCCTCTTAACTTTGTCTTTTCTCAGACTGTAGCTAGACCCTCAAATCAAATCTACAATTTCACTGCATTGAATTATGTATTTTTCACCTGAGCACCTCAAAAACAATCAGGACGCGCTTCTCAAGCCCTACAAAATCTGCATATCACACTACATTTCCCCACTTTGAAAAACAAGCAGTGCACAAACAAATTAGGTCAACAGAGGGTGTGTGGCAGAGGTCAAACCCACCTTCTAAGTCCCATTCATGAAATGACTTGTCTTCCCTCCTCTCATTTTCAGTGTGGCTTCCCTAAGCTACAAGACTTCTCTACTTAGGGTTTTCACTTAATATGCACAGGAACCAATTCAGGACCATGGCTAAACACAGTATGTGTTTATGAATATTTACTCCACATATTGATTTTACCAATACTGGTGACTTCCCTGACTTGCTTTCTGTGGCCAAGAGCAAATAATTTTTTAAGAAAAGTCTGAAGTTAGGGAATGCATCCTGCAGATATATGCAAGTCAGTACCTCCCCCACACACCCAAGTTTAGCAGGCAGATCTTTCTGAACCAGCTTGCAGAAGGTGGCTTTGCAAACATGAAGGCTTTTTAAAGCAATGCACAGGTACAGGGATGATTTTCATGTTAAGAAAATAATGCTAAGTTCATAAAAAAAAAAAAAAGCTGCTTACTGCAGTGGCTCACAGATCTATGAAGTCAGAAGAGACCACTGGGATCCCACCCAATGCAAAACACAGCCCAGGAGATTTCATTCCATGATTCCTTCATTAAGCCCCCAACTTTTGATTACTCTCAAACCTGTCTTGAAGAATTAAAATCATCATAAATTCAGAGACTTCAAGGCTGCCTTGTGTAACACACAGACCTGGGGGCAGGCTACTAAAGCCTGACTCTGCAACCATATTGTTAACAACCTTACGTTCAGCCACCTCCAAATCCCACAGGGTTTCTTGTCATGCAGTAGGAACCTTTCCAGAAAAGAACTTGGCCAACCCATCTGTTAGGGGACATTTCCTCAGGTTTGACAGGATGGGCATTGGCGGATTCAAGCCCGCATGGGTATACCTCAAGAAATGTCCTATCCTGAACCCAGCCTGTTCATATTGCAAGGATAAGGTTTTTTCCTACCACACTGTAATGCTGATTCAAAGCTAGTGTTCACTTTGGACATGAAATGACCTGGAAGATGACTCCAGACCCAGAACCATTCTCAAAAGGCAGCCCCACCATAGCCTACATGCAAGAAAATCCACCATCATTCCTTTTATCCTGTTCCCTTCATCTGAACTGCTCCCATCTAAAAGTAAACACATGAAATCCCTCCTCACTGAGGGCATAATTCTGCAGCTTAAAGAAATGATCAGCATAACACTGTTTTGGGGGAAGGGGTGCAATTATGCAGTGCAGCCCTGTTAAAATCAGCCACATAAACTGATGTAAGTCACTGCACTGCTTGTCCCACTTGCTCTACTGAGTTTCTGCTTTGTACTTGACTCTGCAGCTGCCTCATACCTCCCACTCCTCCTTCTTTACTGTCTTCATGTAAATCAAAAGAATCAATCAAACCTCACTTCATCAGTAATAAATCAATCACTTGGATCACTCTACTATAAAACAATGACCTTGTGGCTGCAAAGGTAGAGTACATGTGAGCACGTGGATGACAACAAGCAACAGAGAGAAAGAAGTATTTTTATAAATGTATTTGCTATAGTTCGCAGAGGGTCTTTTATTTCTGGCCACATCTGAGCTCTCCAGAAGTGCTGTACTAATAGAAATTCTCATTTCTTGCTTGCCAGTCATCCCCAAACAAATCAAAGCGTTCCTATTCTCTTTCTGTGTTATTTTCTCAGGTTGTGTGCTGTATTCATACCTTTTTTTCCTGAATATAAATGAGTACAAATGTCAGAGGCAGACTAGAAATGCTGAGGCACACTCGGTACATTCTTGGTAAATTCTTCTAAAGATCAGACCATATCACCAGTTAAAAAAAAAAAAAAAAAACAGCACCAAACTCCCATCTATTCTCTTCACAATTTAGAAAAAAAAAAAAAAGGCACTCAACCTCCATCTACTCTCTTCCAAATCATGATAAAGAAACATCTCAAACCTTGCACAAAGCCTATTATTTCCCACTGAAAGCAGGAGGCCTGAGAATCTGTCCTACTGTTTCCCTTGCTACTGCTTCATTCCTACAGAGCTTCTGCATTTGTTCAGAGCTTCTTGTTGTTGTTGTTATTGTAAAAGCTAAGCATTACACAAGACAGAGAGCTTGACAGCTTTCCCACAATCCTCAGCATGTGGGAATAGCAAGTAACAAAGTGTTAACACCTGCCAACTGGTGGTTAGGTGTAAATGTCTCTGTTAACAACAAACACTGCTGCTAGCAGTCATCAGAGCAAAGCAGCAAATCTGTTCCCTTCTCCAATGTGGAAAACAGCAAACAATAACAAAAAAGGCACCTAATTGCTTGATTAAGATGTATCAGTGTTGGAAACTGCTGATCTAGAACATTGAATCTCTGACATTTGCTTCACTCTTGATTAAACAGAAATGTTTAAAACTAGCTATTGTGCATGCAGAAGCCCAGAGCACTGCGTGCCATCCAGGGAATTGTGACAGTGAAACTTTTCACAAAGAAACAAAATCAAACCCACCCCCTTTCTGCTGTTTCAGAAAAGCATCAGCTGCCAAGACCCTCTGGCTATTGTGAAGAAGGGACAGAAGAGCACTAAGGAGGGTTAGGAGTCAGGTAACTTCTTGATTCCCTCCTCCCCATGTGGAACTTCGAGGGAAACCTTGCGAAAAAGCACCTCCTGCTCTGAAAAATGCAGCTGAACAGGGAGGTGAGGACTCTTTCTTTATGGAGAGAAGGATTAGTTGTACATTTTAAAAAATTACTATTTTAGTTGGTAATTTCCTAGGCAGCCTCACGAGGCAGGTGGCACTGATTTATCACTGATTTGCATGTGACTAATGTCTGAGACCAGGGGCTAAAGCCTGCTTACTCTAGATTTGTCCTCAGTAGCCAGCTTGCTTGTTTTATTGCCCTTTCCCCATGACAAAAAGGTAAGGGAGAAGCGGGTCAACTCACCTGTCTCAAGTAAACTACAGATTGCCAAGTAAGAAGAAGGTAAACTTCATTAATCTCTCTACCCACAAAAGCCCACTGCTGCCCAAATCTCCCTACTGCACACACACAAACTCCAGCTCAGCTGGAGAGGAACATTAATCCTGGCTTCCATCAGCCTGCATTTCTTCAGTAATTGCTATCCCATTCTTGAGGGGTGCTGAGTATTTCACATTTATACCTCCTCCCTAAACATCTGAAATGCTTCGGACAACCATGATTGTACCTGATTAGTCAGCTGGTGATTAGGACAACAAATAATTCAAACTTACATCAGTTCCCTAATCTAGGCTACATGGGAGGAAGAGAGCAAGTGGAAGTCATGGGTCAATTCTTTTGGTGGCATTGCCAATTTATGCCCACATTAATTAACTATACATGAAATAAAGCCTTTCAATAGTCGGCACCTTGAAACAGAGGTCACATGTTCTCCTTACTTCCTGAAGCATCAAGTATTTGAAAGCTCTACAAGTAGTAGATGGTTAATGGTAATAAATTGGCTTATAAAGACTGGCAGAGCATTGTTCTGACTCTAAGCAACATCATTCACTAAATTGCTACAGTGAAGGCTCAAACAACATTCAATGAAAGTTTTCTGGAAATGGTTCTACGGGTAGAAAATAGACAAACAATCGCTTAGTTGGCCAAAAGTGGCTTTCTCCACTAGGAAAGGGTGAATCAGGTAATAAACTTGCCTGCCAGCAGGAATATCGACCTATTTACTGAGCTAGATGTTTCCAAACAGCACCTGGAAAGTTGTTTTTTTTTGCCTTAGAGAGTTTAGGATCACCTGTACCAGAATAGTATTAGAGGAAAATTTCCAAGTTTCATGTGAATATTCAAGCCCCATAGCAGCTGAATTTAGACTCTCAGTCACACGGTTTCTGTGACTCAGGCATTTGTTAGTCATCCCCTGCCCATTATATCTCAGGAAAGTTACAGATACCCATAATTAGAAAGGCAATCCCCCTCCTCCTGTCTCCCTTCTGCCTGCTCTCTAGCTATCACATCCTCTCACTCCCTTACTTACCAGAGGTCATGTGCTATTTCATTCCCTTCCCAACTAGACTCATTTCCTTACAGTCTATTTTACACCTTTACAACAGCCTCTATATTTTACCTCATGTGCAGATTGCTCCAGATTACCTGATGCCCTCACACTCCTCTTCAACCCACCCTTTCCTACCCTGATTCTTGTCTCTGGCACAGGCTTTTATCAAGAGCTGCCCTCTGGGCTCTCACAGGCTGTATTCAACTCAGTGCCATCCTCGCACAGTCTGCAAGAATAATGCAAGAGAACTCAGTTGAGTCTGTCTTAAACCTATCCTGGACTAGTTTCCCTAATTTGTCCAAGTTGTTGATCTGTAGAGCTGGCACTTCTGTGCTCCCCTCAAATCACTGTTGCTGCCCAATGTGTTATTTCCATTCTTGCACACTATTCCCTCCATGCATCATTCTACAAGCTCGCTCTCCTTCACTGCATCAAAAACCTTTCTTGTTTTTGCCTTCCAGCCCACTATCTTCTCCTCTTGCTGTTCAGACAATCAACTCCCACCATCCCTCTGCCAGTGATAACTGCACTGATCACAAGGAAGTCTGGTTTTCCCTATACTCCATAACAGTTTTCATTTCACAGTTTCACAATTTTTTCTTATTCTCTTTTTGGTAAAGAACAGAGGTCTCTGAACTAGCAAAGCCAGAGGGACATCTGTCCTTATTCAGTCTGAGACAGCACAGCTCCTGTTCACTAACACCCAGAAGATGCTGGAGTAAATGATCAATGTCTGATCTGTAGTAGGCAAAGGGGAATACTTGAGCATGCAGCGCTTACATCTCAGATTTATCATCCGGGTATCGGGAAGCAGGAGAAGACCGGGATGGACAGATACACACATGCTCTTCTCACACTCAGCACACTCTAAATACGAGGATGAGAGTCTCTCTCACACAAAACCCCACCCCTTTTAAACCTAATGAGTAATGTCCCTCTAAGAAACAACATTTTGGTGGAAAATTTCCGACAAGTACTAAGCTCTCACCTCCTTCAATGCCATAAACATCCCACACTGACAGGTATAATGCCACTGCCCCCTTCCAAATTCTTCCCGACTTACCCTTTCTCTGGTGATAGAAGACACTAGAATCATAGGATTGTTTTGGCTGGAAGAGACCAAATCAAGTCCACTCATTAACCCAGCACTGCCAGGTGACCACTAAACCATGTCCCTCAGCACCACATCTAGAAGTCTTTTAAATAGCTGAGACCACAACTCTAGAATACTCCAGAGAGAAGAGCTAGAGCTAAATCTAAATGTGACAGAAGTGGCTGCAGCAGCAGCTGCTGGGCTGTCAGCTGAGCCAGCCTGGGCGGGACCAGCACACCCGCGGCAAAGCTAAACGAGCAATTAACGCACCGAGCGGTCATTGTCGTGGGGAGCAGATCAGACTGCCNAGGACAGATTTAGACTGGATATTAGGAAAAAATTTCTTTAATATGAGGGTGATAAATCACTGGAATGGGCTGCCCAGGGAGGTGGTGGAGGCCCCATCCCTGGAGTCATTCAAGGTCAGGCTTGATGGGGCTCTGAGCAGCCTGACCTCGGTAGAGATGTCCCTACTTGTGTAGGGAGGTTGGACAAGATGACCTCTAGAGGTCCCTTCCAGCCTAAAACATTCTATGATTCTATGAAAACGAGTATGGCCTATTAGTTAAAGCACAGAGCACAAGGTCTAGGTTCCTCTGTTGTCTTTGACATGGTAAACTATCCAGTAGCATTTCCCCCCTCCCATAGATGCACAAATGTCTGTAAAAGTGTTGCAGCTAATTTGCATTGGCACCTTTGGAAGTATCCCCCCTCTCCTGTGCTCCAGAGTTCTTTCTACAATACAGGAGTAAAGCTGTATCTACCAGAGAGAGTCTGACTCCATCCATCGCTTTACCAGGTGGTGAGGATTCCAGCAAGGTCTGAATTGGACTAGAAGACCTTGGAAGGTCCCTTCCAACCCATACCATTCTATGATTCAGCACAGGTTGGGTTACATGCTTTCCCTACTGACCCATACATGTTCCTATGTTTAGTTTTAACACTAACAGGTTAACAAACCTTTCTTCTCTGACCATATTCAGTTGAGGGTTGGACTAGATGACCTTTAGAGGTCCCTTCCAACCCCATACATTCTATGATTCCATATTCAAATGATGGCTGAAAGCTAAAACTACAGAGTGTTTTCCCATTAGGTCAATGGAAGCCAATAGAGGAGCATTTGTTACTGGCTATTTAGCTGGATAGGGGTAAACAACAATTTGAACTATATTAGCCCAAATAGGGAGGAATGTAGACCACCTGAAGCATACTGCCACCAAAGCTATCATTGGCAGGGGTAGGGTGGGCACCTGATTGCCTGCTCTGCTGAGGTGTTGAAGGGGTGCTGGCCAGCTTGGATGGTTCCTTGGATGATTTAAAGTCTCAGTGTTCGGCAAAGCTCGTTTCTATTCCTGTAGATCAAGGCTCTACTTTGATATCCAATACTGTGCACTGCTTGCCTTTCATCCTTCACCAATGATGTGCACTGCTGAAAATCAGATAATTGAAGGCTTAATAAAAACAAATATTTTAGCATGTTTCTAAAAATCACTCAGTGGAGAGGCTCACAGGTTTACTCTCTGAACTAGATGCAAGATCTCTCCAGTCTAGAGCAATCAAAGCAGTCTTGCAGAATCCTTCTAGTGTTTGTCAAGACCTGAACTTCGGAGTTGTCCCCATCATAAGCACTATAATCCAAAGAACAGACAATAATCATATTATCACCAACCTTTTGGTCTATACAGTTAGCCAAAGGCCCTGCATCTAAGGCAGAGCTAAGTTTGACACCTGTGTCATCAGATCCTTTGTAAGCAAAGGACAGCATGGAAATAGTCACCTCATTTCTAGCTCCTTCTTTGGCTTCTACTCTTCAGCACACAAAATGATGTCTGCCTTACCCAAGGCTGCCTCAAGCTTCAGTACACACAGTCTTGTCTCCAGCTCCCTTTCTGTCCTGTTGTCCCATGGTTTAGTTTTCTGCCTTTGAGAACACAGCCATTTGCAACACCCAAGCTCTGAGAATTCCAGTGGTGAACAAACGTCCGTGTTAACAAAGGGTCTTGGGGATATTTGCATCTTTGGGGGTTTTGGATGCACTGCAGGGTGAGGCTGGGCCTCATTTTAAGAGAAGGCTCCAGCCCACACCAGTGCCAAGAGGCTGACTAATGCAATTATTTACTTGCGAAGCAGCATTTTTCAAAGTGCTGATTCTTATTAAGAAAAAGGAACGGATTTGGAGCTCATATTTTGATCCGGTGCCCAGGATTATTTGGAAATTCTTTTTCCTGGAACGAGACTTTTTATTCCAAATTTCTCCATGGTGGGGAGAGAGGGTTTCCTGGGCNATTTCTTTAATATGAGGGTGATAAATCACTGGAATGGGCTGCCCAGGGAGGTGGTGGAGGCCCCATCCCTGGAGTCATTCAAGGTCAGGCTTGATGGGGCTCTGAGCAGCCTGACCTCGGTAGAGATGTCCCTGCTTGTGTAGGGAGGTTGGACAAGATGACCTCTAGAGGTCCCTTCCAGCCTAAAACATTCTATGATTCTATGAAAACGAGTATGGCCTATTAGTTAAAGCACAGAGCACAAGGTCTAGGTTCCTCTGTTGTCTTTGACATGTCATTTCTGTGGTACCTCACTGAGGGTACAGAGNTCCAGTAGCATTTCCCCCCTCCCATAGATGCACAAATGTCTGTAAAAGTGTTGCAGCTAATTTGCATTGGCACCTTTGGAAGTATCCCCCCTCTCCTGTGCTCCAGAGTTCTTTCTACAATACAGGAGTAAAGCTGTATCTACCAGAGAGAGTCTGACTCCATCCATCGCTTTACCAGGTGGTGAGGATTCCAGCAAGGTCTGAATTGGACTAGAAGACCTTGGAAGGTCCCTTCCAACCCATACCATTCTATGATTCAGCACAGGTTGGGTTACATGCTTTCCCTACTGACCCATACATGTTCCTATGTTTAGTTTTAACACTAACAGGTTAACAAACCTTTCTTCTCTGACCATATTCAGTTGAGGGTTGGACTAGATGACCTTTAGAGGTCCCTTCCAACCCCATACATTCTATGATTCCATATTCAAATGATGGCTGAAAGCTACAACTACAGAGTGTTTTCCCATTAGGTCAATGGAAGCCAATAGAGGAGCATTTGTTACTGGCTATTTAGCTGGATAGGGGTAAACAACAATTTGAACTATATTAGCCCAAATAGGGAGGAATGTAGACCACCTGAAGCATACTGCCACCAAAGCTATCATTGGCAGGGGTAGGGTGGGCACCTGATTGCCTGCTCTGCTGAGGTGTTGAAGGGGTGCTGGCCAGCTTGGATGGTTCCTTGGATGATTTAAAGTCTCAGTGTTCGGCAAAGCTCGTTTCTATTCCTGTAGATCAAGGCTCTACTTTGATATCCAATACTGTGCACTGCTTGCCTTTCATCCTTCACCAATGATGTGCACTGCTGAAAATCAGATAATTGAAGGCTTAATAAAAACAAATATTTTAGCATGTTTCTAAAAATCACTCAGTGGAGAGGCTCACAGGTTTACTCTCTGAACTAGATGCAAGATCTCTCCAGTCTAGAGCAATCAAAGCAGTCTTGCAGAATCCTTCTAGTGTTTGTCAAGACCTGAACTTCGGAGTTGTCCCCATCATAAGCACTATAATCCAAAGAACAGACAATAATCATATTATCACCAACCTTTTGGTCTATACAGTTAGCCAAAGGCCCTGCATCTAAGGCAGAGCTAAGTTTGACACCTGTGTCATCAGATCCTTTGTAAGCAAAGGACAGCATGGAAATAGTCACCTCATTTCTAGCTCCTTCTTTGGCTTCTACTCTTCAGCACACAAAATGATGTCTGCCTTACCCAAGGCTGCCTCAAGCTTCAGTACACACAGTCTTGTCTCCAGCTCCCTTTCTGTCCTGTTGTCCCATGGTTTAGTTTTCTGCCTTTGAGAACACAGCCATTTGCAACACCCAAGCTCTGAGAATTCCAGTGGTGAACAAACGTCCGTGTTAACAAAGGGTCTTGGGGATATTTGCATCTTTGGGGGTTTTGGATGCACTGCAGGGTGAGGCTGGGCCTCATTTTAAGAGAAGGCTCCAGCCCACACCAGTGCCAAGAGGCTGACTAATGCAATTATTTCCTTGCGAAGCAGCATTTTTCAAAGTGCTGATTCTTATTAAGAAAAAGGAACGGATTTGGAGCTCATATTTTGATCCGGTGCCCAGGATTATTTGGAAATTCTTTTTCCTGGAACGAGACTTTTTATTCCAAATTTCTCCATGGTGGGGAGAGAGGGTTTCCTGGGCAGAATTAGGATAATGATTACAGCCTGTATACAATCAGCTATAACCACTGTGGAACTCCAAAAATGAATGTTATTGCTCAGTGGCTTCATTGAAAACAGGAGTATTATTTAACCAGAAGGATGGCAACACATGGAAATAGCTCATTATCATATTTTCTCCCTATTTGAAATGTCACATTGAGTATGTATCTTTCACGTCCACTACACTTTAATTAATTTGGACTGTGTTTAAATATATTGCACAGCATGCTTTATTACAAAATTCTGACATGTTCCCATTGATGAAACAGGGCTTTCCTTGAAACACACGTAAGTGACAGTAGGAGTTACTCTGCCTCAATATTGTTTAAAATACAGTAAGAATATTACATCACCTCCATATCAGCCTGTGTTTTTCTGTGGCTTGGATCATACCTAGCAAAACCAACATTACAGCCAAAGCTTGCTGTTTATTGAAGGGACGGTGATGTTAACATCATTATTCTAGGTCTAAATCTTAACCACTCACCTTATCTACATAATTAGAAGACAAACGTATATTTTACTCAATGGCTGAATAAGATTCCAGCAGTGTGATTGCCTAGGAATTAGAAAGTAGAATTGCAGGGTGAGTGAGATGAAAATGGCTTGTTTTAACACAGCTGGTGTATCTTATCTTCTGTGCACTTTCACACACAGCTCTTACACAGGATGGTTGTCCTCCTCCACCCAGGTCTCCAATAAAGGATATATTTCATTTGCAGACCTTCCTCTAGTCACTCCAAAAGTTACTCCTGATTTATACTCATAAAAACAACTGGGGGAATCAAAGCAGTTTTTAAAATCATGTAAAAATAAGAGAGTTGACTCAAACTTCAGTGTTTCTTGGACTGAAATCTTACATTACTTGGAACTCTGTGTTGAACGGGATCAGGGATTTTGTAGAGGGTATGGCTACTATCTGACTAGTAAGATGTCATCTCTCCACTGTTGTCTCTATTAAGACACTCATGAATTAGCTACTGAACTACTACTGTAAAACCATCTTAGTTTGTACCATCTTGGGTTCAGCAAACACCTAATGACATCTCACCAGCTGTCTCCTCAGGGCAGTTCTATCCCACTCTTATCATGCCAGTCCCAGTAGATTCCACCAAGCACTGATGATGCTTGTACCAGGAAGGAATCTCCTTCCTCACTACTCATGCACTGTTCAGGAACCACTGGAGTCAAGACTGGGGAAGGAGACCTGCTTCATTCACTGGGAGCCAACTGGTGTATCTCATACAAAAAGCCTCTGCATGACACTACAGTCAATCCTAACAGCTTGTTCTAAAACATGTCCAAGGAAAGCTCCTTGGACCCTTGATTCCTCACTCATCTTCCTTAAAGAGCAGTAATCAAAGCTTTATTCTCTGAATCATGCTTTTTATTTTTATTTTTTTTTCCCCTAGCAGATACCCTTTTTCCAAAATAACTCCTCAAGCAAAGATTCTTATCATGGGGAAGGTAATTCTGTTCTGAAGCAAACTCCCAGATGGGGCCATGTAGAACAACATTCCTGGAATATACGTGGTGTTCCTTAGATAAAGGGAAGCTGTTAGACTGCTGATCACTGTGGATGCTGCCATGAAGGAACTGCACAAATCTGCTTTGTGCTATTAGATACTCTACTCCTTCTGTCCCAAGTGTTCTCTCCTCACCCCATGTAACCCTTTCCTCAGGAAACACACTAAGAAGCAAAATGTTTCCCAGAAATTGAACAACAAAAAAGTTTTGTTTAGATACAACACAATGTCTGCCTTTTAAAATCTGGATTGGTTTTATGTTTAATTCATTCAGTGAATTGTAATAAAATGAACAAACATAATTTGGAGAAGAATTAAAAAAAAGAACTGTGTTGCTGGAGCCAAAAGCAATAATTGCAACTTACTTTCTCACAATTCTTCTTCAAACTCAAGTATTACTGTTGCAACCCTTCTTTTGGTTTGGGTGGACTTTTTTGGTTTTGTTTGTTTGTTTTTTATTTTATGGGTTTTGTTATATTTGATGTCTGCGTTAAAGGAACACTCCAGTGTAATATAAAACGATACTATAATCACTATGTCTAATTACAAAGAAGAGCTAAGTGTCTAATACAGAAGCACACAATAAAAAAGAATAATTAACAATCAGATCGAAAGCCACCAACACGGCAATCTGATGAGGCAGGCAAGGAGGCTCTGCTCAGCTCTCCCCTTACTATGTATGGGGAATCAGAATGCTTTGCCACGTGAGAAGACTGGATAAAATGCCTGATAATCTCATCTAGGCTCCCTCTCCCATGAAAGGTTGGACCAGATGACCTTTTGAGGTCCCTTCCAGCCTGGGCTGTTGTGTGACTCTGTAAGATGGGAGGTCTGCCCTGATGATGGCTCTTGGCTTATGCACAGCTTTTCCTCTTTGGTGTCTTTCTTACTGTTTGGGGTTTTTTCCTGATTCCCCAGAGTAACAAATGGGAAATTTTTATCCTTCTGGCTACTAGTGGGCAGGATCTTGTATTCTTTACACATACAGATTTTCCATCAAAATCACCAGCTACGTATTAAAGCAAGCAGGCCAGTTTCCATCTTCTGGTACAAGTCAATGAAGCATTTAGATGTACACGGAGTGCAAGACTGAGTATACAATTGGCAGCTTGCAAAGGGGAGCAGATTATTTAAAGATGTTCCTGGAGGAGCAGCATTTCTTTGCCTGGCCACAACCCCCCCCACTAAGAGTAACAGTAAAAATACACAGAGACTTACCATGCACAGTTTCACCTGAATCAACGAACAACTGGGGTTTGTTTTGTAGACCTTTTGAGAGTCCAACGACCACCTTCTAATCAAAGGTAGTTCACTCCTCTCATCCATGTGGGAATCTAATGTGCCAGAAGCCAGCCTGAGAGACTGTTCAACCATAAATCCTCTCACCAAACAGAAGCATCAGTGACTTTGTTCCTTCTACCTTCAAATCCAACATACGGGAAGAAGTGGAGCCATGGGAATGATTTTTCAGAGGTTCTCAACACCATCAACCCAGAGCAACAACTATATTGATTTAGCAGAAGATACCCTGTAAAAAAAAAAAAAAAGAGAAAAATTACTTTTCTTTGCATTTCATGTGTTAGACTTCATGTATGCTTGTTTCTGTGCGACTTGGCAGAGCAGCAACAGCTTTTAGGGAAGATACCAACAGAATATTCATCAGCAACCATATTGACATCTGAAAAAGCATACGCTCACAGTCAGTATTTTGCCTATTCCCTTTAACCTGATATTTAATCCCACAAGGTACAGATATGCCTCGGATAATGCCGTTTTCCCTGCACACAGATTTGTGTGTTATCTGTGGATTTCAGGGAATTTCAGCACTGGCCAGACATTTACTGAAATCCAGATAACGATGCTATAATTATGAGACAGACAAACAGAAACATGCCAGACAGCACTGGTTGTGTTCATTATTTCTATTCAGCTTTTGAAATAGATTTTAAATAAGTTGTTTTTTTTTTTTTTAGCTGAGGACAAAAGGCAGGAGACAAATAATACCTCTTACAAAAGCATTCTCTATATATCAGTTCCCTTTAAGTCATCTTTCCGTTCACAGACCTCATTCATTTTTCCATGTTGATTTTGCAAAAGTGATTAAATAGCTTTAACAACAATAGAATTACAAGTCTTCTGAGGAAGGGAGAAGCTTTTAGACAGATACAATATGTTTTCTTTTCAGAGGAAAGTCGGTTACAATCAATTGGCTACAAAGACGATGGGAACATTCAAATCCTCCTGCAATTGCAAAATGTGTTGATTTAACAAAGGCTTAGGGGACTTAAGTACATTGCTCAGGATAGATCCTAGTCCAGGAGAGTTCTGACTGCACACGCCAGGCAATGATTTCCTCTGATATTTGCAATAGCGTTCATTTATTTGCTCTACTATTCTCATTCAGCATGCAGCTCCTCTTGATTTTATCATTACTGCAATTAATTGTCCTAAATCTAAACCAGAATTTAACTTAGACAAATCAGACTTAATTTGGAAGAGATTCACTGCAACATAATCTCTGCTGAAATGTTTACAAGCTGCCTGTAGAGGAGAACTAAAAGCCAAGAAGGATCTCATGAAGAAGCCTGCAGAAAGAACAAGTTTACCTAAGTACATATGCCACACCATGATTGTGGTGTTCTGTCTCCAGAGTCTTCAGTCCTACTGAGATTGCTGGTGTTTGACTTTTAATTTGATACACTACAATTCCATTCAAAAGGAAAAAAAAAAAGTGGAGTCTTCTGCTATAAAGTGGTAGGTGTGCAAAATCCAATTACTTCCAGCAGCCTGATGCAAAACCCTGTCTAAGGCTTAAGACTTAGAAAACTTTATGCTTTGTTTCAGTGAGCTTTATCACTATGATTTGTTTCCTCTTAGGGTTTTACCCCAGTGCCCTAATACCTGCATGCTCCACCTGTGTCTCTGAAACCTCGTGATTCCCCCCATGACTTTTAAGTGCATGTCTTACTATGGAAAAAATGAACCCAAAGAAGAGATGCAGATTTATCATCATTTCAGTCAGCAGGCGTGGTCCCTGCAGAAGCAGAAATCCTGGCTGCTACCAAACGAAATAAAACATCTTGCTGTTTCTAGAAATATCAGAAAAACACTTCTTCCTGCCCCCTCTTTGCCAAAGCAAAGAATTGAAAGGTATGTCAAAGGCTAATACATTATTACCTTGACAGGACAAGGTGCTTTTTTGGCTCTGAGTAAGAGACTGAGCTATTGAAGTAAAATCCTTGGAGAACTTATATACTTATTTTTATATGGCTCTAGAGAATCCACAGCAAAGGGAGTCTACGATGATGGGCTCTTGATGTAGAGGGAAGCTATCATCAACCCTGAGAACATTCCAGAAATGTTGGTGTGCAGGGTTCATAGCACTGCACGGCACAATATCCTATCTAATATTAGTAAATCATTTAAAAGCATGAAAATATGAGCACATTCTCTTACAGAATGGACACACCGCTCTGGGCACACTGGACAGGACTTAAATCCAGCACACACTTTCATAAACATAATGTGAGCTTGCTCCTAAAAAGTTTGTGGATTTTTTTTTTAATTAGTTTTAACATCGACACAAAACTTAAGTGTTCTGAGAATGAGAAGGACATAAAATCACAGAATGTTTTGGGTTGGAAGGGACCTTTGAAGGTCATCTAGTTAAATCCTCCTGTACAGGTTATTTTTCTGTAGAATTAATAATCTATTTATAAGTTGAATTATTTTGTTGCTTATGGCTCCTGGACCACTAAGAAAGAGTGAAACTGCTGAGTGATGCTACCAATGGCTTGGCAGGCTCCATGTATAAGAGGGGTACCTGCTTGTATGGAGAAACAGCCTAGTTACTTGCAGGCACAAATTGGGCATGGAGTTAAGGACTCCACTTGGCACCTAAAACCTGTCTTGGGCTTCTGAAATTCTGAGGGTCAGTTCTGGAGGAAAGAACAAATCATAAGACATTTTAAAGAGGCTACAAAATATAAAGTATATAGTACAATAAAATACATAAATAAATTGTAAAGGAAAACAGATGACATGCATATCCAGGGTCAGAAAGAAAAGGAGAGGAGGGCTAGACTGGGAGAACAAAGAATGTGTCCAAGGTGGGTAGATGTGATCTAGGTTACTCTTCACCTTAATAAGGAATCAGAACATTTTGAGTAGAGAAAGATGACAAACAATGGCCTTAATGAGAGGGAGCACATGAAGGTCAAAAAACACATGGGTCTTAAGAGACTCATTTACCAATCTAATCCAACATTTTGAATTCATTAAAGCTTGAAAACAGAGATGCTGGAAGTTGTTAAAGAAGAATGCTGTGAAAACCAATGTACGAAGCAACTTGAGATGTTCACTGATTACAGCATATGAGCAACAGAGACGTCCACCCAAATTATATGTTCCATTTTTACGTCATTAGGCAGGATGGAATGAGGAGGTGGCTAAGAGCTGAATCCTAATGATCCCAGTAATCCGTAGGCAGAAAGAGCCTGAAGAGATGAACTCTGGGGAATTATAAAGTGGCATCCTAGAGATCACAGGGAATTTGGGGCTAAAGAGTGGGCAATATGGAAGGAACAAAGAAAGTCTGAACAAAAAAGATTACAAGATGCCTAAAGGCATCTGATTTCCTAGAATCTCAGGAAAGCAATAAGGTTGCAAGCAGATCCTACTGAAACCTTGATTATTGCTTTTGCCACTGAGCTCGTGTCCCAGTAGGGCATTCTGCTTGAATCAGACTCTAATGTGAGACATTTTAATTGTGATTGCTGGGCCAGCAGGAAATGGTGAGCCTAATGGGTTGGTAATATGTTAGTCAAGTCATCGAAGAGACAGAACACGCAGAGCAGTGTGGAACACCACAGAGGAAAAGAAGTGACAAAGTAATGAGTTACCTGGGATCAAAGTAGGAGAAAGTTGCTGGTAGGAGGAGGGGGAAACATGCCCTGGAAGAAAGGAGGGAGACTTCCTTGTTTTGGGTTGTTGTGGTTTCTATTTCCCCAATAATTGGTGGTGTTGAGACCTGAGCTACCCCAGTTTAAGTTCAGCCAGGCACCCAGTAGTACTGTCCCCCTCATGCTGTCCTGCAGACACTTATTTGTGTGCGCACACTTGGGGTGAGCCTCCTTTGATTCTGTTTTGCTGGTTTCAACATATCTGCACTCTTTCCTTACCAGCCTGGGTGACCATTTCCCCACTTGATTGTGGGTCATCCCGTCTCTCTCTTGCTATTCTTATCTTAAAGCTCTCCTCAACAGCTTGGCCAGTCTGTTGGCAAGGATGCTTTTACCCCACTTAGGTGCATCCTGCCTCTTTCTAGCAGTTCTTGATCCTCAAAGAGTGTCCCATTGCAGCTTTTCAAACTCCAATTACCATCCCTTCTCCAGGACAGCACTACTCCAGAAGATCCGCAAAGGAACTCCATTACATTTGCAGAGAAAAGAGGGAAGCAGGGTGACTATGTTGTGTCAACAGCCCAAAAGGGTTACACCAAAACACCTCACGGCATTTCTCCAGTATAGACAGCTCTGTCTTAATCTTTCCCACTGACTAGGGCAAAGACCCAGCTCCAAAAAGCAAAATGAAATTTTAAAAAACCCTTCATATTTTTCAGAATGATTTATCAGAGTTGCTCACAAACTGTTACAAGACCTAGATTAGTAGAGCAGCAGCATAAGAGGAGCTAGCATGATATACTACAACATAGAAACCTTTATCCACATTAACTATCTCAGCTGATGAGAAGGAAATGCAGTCAATACTTTTCAGGCAGAAAACGCCATCAACGTACCGAAGGGACTTATTGTAAATTTTAAAAAAAACTTCAGTTTTCCAAGGGCAAGCTTAATAGCATACATAAGCTGAGATGCACATTTATAGCCCTCCTCTTCCTCTCTCATTACAGTGCACACTCTCCCGCCTGTGAACAAAGATCTCTGTAAGGTAAGAGTCACAACAGGTGGTAAACACTCCAACATTTAAGGGCTTGTTTAGATGGTAAATGGAACCAATCCAATTAAATCAGTTGTAAATCACACCCTTAGCATTTCAGCAGTAGTTAGCATGAGACACAGATTTCCGAGCCATTTCAGTATAGCTTAATGTCATTTCTTTTATCAGCTTAAATTACATCAAAACCAGGGTCCACAAATAGACCTTAATCAAAATATTATGAATTAGAATGCAGTTATTTCCTTTAGTTCTAGTTACCATGTAGACTAATCCTAAGACTTTATAAACATATGCATACGCACACAGAACACTCGGTGGTTCAGTGGGAAGACAGATTACAAATTACTCAGTGCTGCCAATTAGTGAACAAGCAGGGGAAAAAAAAAAATCTGCCAATAGAAGTAAAGCAGAATGCCTCACAAAATGTATGCCATTTCTTTTATTTGATAATGTCGTAACTGATACTGTAGAACATCTCACCAAGAGAACCAGTGAACATTCTGCAATATTAGATACTGGAAAATATATATCGAAATATAAGAAGTATAGGAAAGAAATCCTCATTGCAGCACTTTAAGTGTTTAGCAAAGATTCCCAAGAGACCTATGTCAGCTTGAGATACGTATCAGCACATGGCAAAGGAAGGAGTTTTTATGCTGATATATTGATGTGGTTACTCAGGGACACTGCAAACAAGTTTCTGCAGGACCCCCTGGAACAAATCAGTGCTACTATATACGCAACCCCTGTTAAGTTTTCTACCAGCATTTCTGTGGTCATGTTAAATCAGAGCAAATGTGCATGAGCAAGCAAATCTTTAACCCTGCGTATTCTGCAGGAAGTTTTCAAATACCTTTCTGTGAGGAAGCAGTGGAAGATTTTCGATGTGCTAAGCTCATGCAGTCACCATGTCACATGGTCAACAACAAACAGGCAGCACGGCCTGAATTGCCAATGTTGAACACCTCCACAAACCACAGAGTAATCTGCAACATGTCATTCAGCTCCAAAGACTTTTGAGGAAACTGCAGCCAACTGGGAGACGTTGGGTAAAGAGACATGTAGGCAAGATTCAAATAAGTAATTGATTCATATTTTAATACATAGCTATATATTAAAGCTATCTAATTCATCATCTAGATTCCTTTCACTCTCCTGTTGCAAGCAGGACTATTTCCCATGGAACACATAGAGCCCACACTCTGGCATGGAGCAGCTTTCTGTATCAGGGAATCCTATGCAACATTCTGCAGGGGGGTATGGCCAATAAATAAATACAACTTTGCACATTGAGCATCATCGGCCTCCACATGGAATCCAAGTCCTCAGGGTACAAAACCCTGCAGTCACAGTCAGGATAGGATACTTCCATATCTCCAGGTAGATGTCATATCTACTATTGTCCCAGGGGTTAAATGTGAATGTCTGGGTGTGGCTTTGCCCCCATAATGACCTTATATTGTAAGATGCTGGCTCAGCAGCAAAAGACATAAAAAGGGATGTGATTGAGCTCTGCAAATATGCCAAGGAAGAATTATATGAGGGGAGGAAAGAAGAATGTAAAGACAATGTTGGCACAGCAATAGGGAGAAGCCAGACAGATGTTTAGATATTAGAAAAAAAAAGGTCATAAGCTTCAAGAAATAAAGTGACTCTGAGACAGATTTTGCATAAAAATAACAAGGGAACAAACCCTTTCCTCATTTTTAACGGGGAATTTCATCAGTTGATACCAGGCACAATACACTGAAGTTACTTGTGACAGGAGGGGACAGGCCTGGAAAGATCCCTTCACTCCTGCCAAAACTTACATACATAAAACAGACAGCCACGGATACAGGTTTGTTATATATAGCAAGTTGAGCCTCAGAAGATCACAAAGGCAAATTTATTTTCTCAGGGAAAAAACCCAAGCCAGCAGTAAGCAGCTAACATAAGCAACTGCGTTGTAACATTGGCCATTGCTTTTTCAAAACATTGGCATGCTGTTGTCATGCAGCTATTATGAAGAAATCACACTGTGAAGCAAGAAGCCTTCCTGCAAACCAGGATCGGAAGCACAGAATCAGCTGCAGTTTTTTCACTGCAGGGGTTTTGCTAAAGAAAAAGAAGAAAAAAAAAATCTGATCATCGGTTTTGCACACACCAAGAAAAATTCAGTTTGCAAACAATGAACATCCTTTGTGTTCAGCGTTGGCAAAGCAATTGATTCTAGTTTGAGATTGGACCTGTGCCACTGCAAAAGCAGTTCGTCTTTTCTGTTCTGAAAAGTATCGTAATGAAGAGCTTCAACAGAGGGGATTTTTATCATTAGACTCGGGCTATGTTTTCTTTTAATTTCTCTCACTTCACAAAACAAAATGTATGGAATCCATCATTTCAGCATATCGAGAAATAAAGTAACTCTGAGATACTGCAGAAAGTGTTAGGACTTAATTCTGACAAACAAATAACTTCCAACGTGCTGTTATCTTCCTCCATTAACGGGGCTTTCCCCACTTTCTCCACCAACATCCAGGAAGATATTGTGAGGATACGGCTTCCCATTGCATGAACACAAATGTTGATACAAAAATTTGAGTCTCTTAAAAGAAATAATCTCTTTTTAATCAGAAGATTCAACAGTTACTTCTTCCAACAGGTCTCAGTATGCATACTATACACTCGGTGGAATAGCAGAGAAAACCTCACATCATTATCAGACAAGAAATGAGAGTCACATAAATGGAAAATATGTTTAAGCATGCCAGAGAGCTTTTTTTAAAAATCTTACATGTTCAAGTGTTCACGTGCTCTCTCTCAAAGAGACCGTGTATGTTCAAGCAAAAAGGGTGAGTCCACTTGGAGAAACTCTAGCCCTCAAGCAGCATCTTTATGATAAAGAGTAATTCCCTTTAAAAATGGGGGCCTTGCTACTGGTTTCTGTGCCCAAAAGCTTCTTTTTTTTCCTGTGTTAGCATGTCTAATAAAATATTTCACTTCTCCCTGTGAACCTTGCATCTCTTGTATCCTCAGACCATCTTGACTAGAACAACCCCACTGCATTAAAAGAGATTCACAGACTTAAAACTTGACAGACATTTCTTTTTAACACCTTTTCATACAAAAGCAATAACAGCAGGTAGTAAAGCAACCCTGCCACACAGCATGGTGTAGGAAGGAAGTGCTATAAACCCTATCACAATTATTTCAGTGAAAGACAAGGCCTTCATTAGTGCCGTATTGATCAATCTCACTCTTCTACCTCCACTGTTTGGAAATTCGTTCACATTATTATTGCTGTTCCAGACAGTATTATTATAACAGACCTGCATTATACAATAAGAGGCTTTGGTATAATTGACATCCAAAGCACCAGGGAGCTTGAATGTTTGCTACTGGTTAGAATGTGGTCTCCAGGGGGAGACTTTCCTTCTCACAAAAGGGGCTATCACATAGTCATTGCAGTGTGTAAATCAAATCCTCAGTGACTGCTGTTTTTTCATTACTTGTCTGTGACCTGGAACTAAATCTCTGCAACACTGTGCTGCTGATTATCCACCTCTGGAACTCACAACAATACACTGCAATGATGAACCAATACCTACAAATGGGGTAAAGCAAATGACCTACCTGGGTTAAAACAACAGGAACCTGTTTATTTTTTAGCCTCGTTAAATAGGAAACTGAAAATATTATCCCACTGTTTGGGCCCTAGGTGCTGTGGAAAATCTCTGGCTTCCACACGAAGCTGGGCACAGGCCAGACACAGGAAGCACAGGTAGATTTAAAGCATCCATTCCCCCACCCCCCTGCCAAATTAAGCTTCTGCCAGAGGTGGTCATTAAAAGACCCACATGTTGCACATTAGAGGTCATGTCAAAATAAAAGACAGCAATTTACATAGGGCTTCTGCTACAAGAGCAGGGTGTGGTGTGAAACCCAGGCATGCCTGGGACCTCAGTCTGGCAGGAGGCTGACCATGGAAGCTGATGCAGGCAAGGACACATACAGTCCCATTGAACACCACCCCCCACTGGCAGCTAGGCACTGAACAAAGCACATGTGCAAAATCACATCCCAGCCACCAGACAACACATTAGAAAAAACAATTTTTAATGTTTGTCCAGGGCCACCTTCTGCTAGTGGTAATAAGGGGGACTTGAGCCCACAGCACTGTCCTCTACATTTGCTATGACATGGGAAACTTCTGCTGCATACCCCAAAACCAACATAATTCACTAAGTTCACAGTCTGTGTGAGAAGGCCTGAGGAGAAAATCCACCCATGCACCATCTGCACGACTTCACAAGCCCAAAGGCTCCAGATCACTCATTTCAATAGTGACTACCTGCTCGCATCAGGCTCCCTGGGTGACTGTCAGCTCCCCACCCTGCCCATTACAGCTGTGTGGGGCACAGATAGAACCATATGTGGCTGTTGATACCATGGCTTCAAGGAAATGCTACAAGCTGGCACAGGTCACAACCATTTATTCTTAAGCCAGGTCCTAAAACAGCTCTGCCAACACCAGAAGGTATTGAGGAGAAGGAAGAAGAGGACAAGGCGGAAGGCTAAGCAAACAACCACAGTTGTCTTAGAGGCAGCCAACCCTCAAATCCATTGAAGTGTATCTTTGCTCAGGACACACAAGGGAACGTGAGGTCCTTCATCCTCACGCAAGCCACTTCCAGCAAGGTACACTCATGAGTTCATGTGGCAGGAGAAAGATCACACTACTGTGTCCATAGCCTGCTCCCCTCCCTAAAGAGACTACTTTCACCCTTCCCTCAACTAGGCAGAAACGAGACAATTCTGCAGCACGAACCAGTGCTGCTTCCCCATGCTAAACTGCATTCAAAGCCTGATATCATTCTAGTGCCTTGTTCCTGATTGGCTTTGATTTACTCAACTGAAGTGAGTGGGAAAGCAGGAGGAGAAACTTCTTGACCTGGTATTGAATGTGCGTCCTTACAGTCAAATGAAAACCTGATGCTGTGTGAGTAGTGAGTCAGGGAAAGGCAGGAGGGGGCTGCCTGCCATCCTGTTAGGGATGGCTGTCTCTGATTAAATAGTCAGGGAAGCAAGAGGTGCTGGGATAGAGACCAAATCCAGTAGAAACAGGGTCAGTTTGATGCTTGCATGCAAGCAAGGCATATGGATCTAATTCTACCCACAAGCCAGCAGTGACCTAGCTAGTCCTGCACTTGAGAAAAAGAAAGGAGGTGACTAATGGAGTTCACTTTGGAGGAGGTGAGCAGCCAAAAGCCTGGCTGCCACAAGGAAGGCACTGGGCTCAGTTTTGCCAGTCACTGCCAATCCTCTTGGCTCCCTCTGACAACGGTGGAAGATGCAGGAGGACACTGAACTGAGTAGATGATCCAGCAGCCCCCACACACCAAGGCAACAGTGCCAACATTTGTTTTCAATATTGAGGAAAGCCAAGCAAGTAAGTCTTAGCATTTAGTACTAAAACAAAACAACAGAAGTCATGGCCCTGAAACCTCAGTGGTGCTCTCCTGCAATTATTTCAAACAAGACCCATCTTATTCTCCTGTATTTGTACTCAGCAGGGGGAAGTGAACTTATCTGCTGCCTGGGATGTCAGCTTAAGAGCTCTGCTTAGGACATCGTCATAATTCTTGTCTTTCCTTTTTGCTAATGGTTGCATACCTTTGATTAAAACCTGCATGGTGCATTAAAGGCTAAAACAGATGATGAATGCCACATAGTACTTTGCGTTAGATCAGAGTTGATTAGAATTTTTGATGATCCAGCAGCTAGAAGAGGAAACTGCATGAGCAGTGAAAATATTCAGCTGTTACTGTTGTAGGAGGCAGGGGCTTTTGTTTGACACAAGATACAAAACAGTAACTAAATGGACAATGTACTCTCTTGATCAATGAATGGCTTTATACCACAAAAGAGCTCTGTAAAGAAAAGCTGGTGAATTAATCAGCCCAAATATTTGTAAGACTTCTTGCTTGTTTTCAAGTGGGCAGCCCTCCCCCACCAACAGTTTTGGAGCCCGATGCTAGTTAGTTTATTTTTCAGCACTGCAAACATAACAGTCAAGTATTTTAAACAAATAAGCAAACAACAAAGCAGCGCAGTAAAGGTTAAAGATACTGACCCAAGTGCACATCACTTCAGCATCCAGACAGTTATCTTTAGTAATCTCTGCCAGCACACCAGTTAAGCAAAACACTATTGCTGCTCTGGGTGAAAAAAATAGAGTTAGACAGGGCAGACAAGTTGCAGAGGAGGAAGCTGCCTGATTAAACATAGTATGGGCAGAAAGTTGGCAACACGAGCAGACCAAACTTGCAGCAGAGGGAGGTTCACTTTCTAAGGTCATCCAAAATTTGGTAGAAGAGTGAATAGAACATGTGCATAGAATAGGAACAGAAGGAAAGAGCCAGAGATAACTGAGAAGAGATGGAAAAGAGAAAAGACAAGGGAAAAAAAAAGGCAAACTGTTCTTATGATGCTATCTCCAAACAAGGAGAGTGGATTCCATGTTCTCTTTGGTGGTCTTATTAACTTAAAGAACATCAGGATTTTTTTATTTTTTTTAATGTAGCTTTTAAAAAACCCTTTCTCCATAGCACAATATTCAAAGAGGGGCAGTTGATGCAGCTATTTTGCAAGACTGGGCACAAATTATTAGCCGACTATTTGTAAAAATGCTGCTGAGTATGATCAGTTACCTTTCTAGTCCAACTGAGTTTCAGTAACTATCCCAACCTTTACAGCACAGAACACTGATGTTGCAATGGTTTCTTCTGCAGTTAATGCAAAATGCTCCTGGCTTCCGCAGGATGTGGGTTCCAGGGATCTGAACTGTCCTGGACAAATGCCCTGCTCACCATATGGACAGCTACAAGTCCTTTCTCAAGCAAGCTTTTGTTTGAAACCTATTAAGAGGATGCTGACCAGACAGCAGTGCCTCTCTCCTGCATGTACTTCACTAATCTTAGATCCTTTCTTGGATGATTCTGAGGCAAGAAACTTCCCTTGTGCATCCCATGAAGACTTGGGTGCTCAAAGCAGAAGGAAGTCATTACAAGGCCTATTTATCTCAAATAATCATTCAGCACATTGTAGGACATCCTGCCATGTCTAGGCCAGTGTAAGCTGGGAGATCTCCCATCAAAGGGCATCATTACATCCAGAGATGCTTGTCCTAAAGTAGGCTGCTGTAATCAGAGAAAAAAACCCCTCCATAGCTGCATCTCTAGCTTCAAAGTATACCTAGTGCTGTCTCCAAACATGTACCTTTCTCCCCGTTTTTGCTACCCACAAGTCCGTTGCAGCAGATTATGAGTTTAAGATGCCTACATGAAAAGCAAGTAGTCTTAGAAGGAGAGGGGGGAAAAAAAAAGACAAAGTACTGCAAAGTACATCACAGACATCACTGACAGCTTCAAACAAAACTAGCACGACAAGCCAAAGAAGTAACTAAATAATCTCTTCTGTTATGGAGATAATGGGTTTTGATTCCCCAAAACTGTATCCAATTTTGTATGTGTTTGCTCTGTGTTATGGTTAAGTGCTCTTTCCCCTTAATGTTTGAAAGGGAACACACTCCAAAGGCACACTAGCTAGATTACATGGACACATTATAAGTTTCACAATCTTGAGAGCATCCTACTTTGATCTTGCAAGTTGATTGTTGGAGCCCCACAGAGCAAAAAGATAGCGCAGGAGGGTCTTTTCACTGATATACACATAAGGAAAAAATTCTGAGATTCCTGTGAAATTGCTTTGGTTTAGAATTTTTCTCAAGTGTTTCGTTTCAACTATAAATAGAAAATAGAATCTCATGACAAAGATGTAGTTGACATAGTGTGCAATTTATCATCTGTGAGCACATTTCAGAGTACTTGTCTCAAAGCTGACATGCTGTGTGGACTGTGGAATACGACCATTTTAATATATTCCATGACAAATGCAAGCAAAAGTAGCTGAGATGCAAACAATCCACAAAGAAAATTCTCCATTGGTTCTCCTGATCTGGATGTCTTTGTGATAACAGATAACCTTGTGGAGCCAAAACTCTTCCAAAACACTAAAAAGTGTTGCTTCCCTGGCTCACTTCCTACCTTGCTTTTGCCATGACTCGTTAAGATCTATTCCTGGAAGCACACTGTTAAATAAATTTGACTCCTTCCCCACCTATAAAAATACCACAGACATGCAAATGATCATTAACGTATACGTAGACAGCCACTGAGTCAACAAACTAACATAAGCAAAAATGAAAGCATCTGATTCCAAGGTTGTCACTCCCTTACACAGTATCTTTCTCCTGGGAACCATTTCTAGCAGGAATAAAAATTAATGGTTTACGTAAGTTGCTTATGCTAAAACATTCATATCCTTCCACATCTCAGACAGCAGAGCCGTAAGTCTAAATATAAGTTTACTCTACTAGCACTGGCACAAGAGAAAGAAGCTCTAGCAGGCTGCCCATGTGATGCAAGGGCAAACTCATAAGTTTAGCATCAATTAATAGTCAAGCAGTGTAAAGGTTGCCCTTTCCCTCCAAGCCACATCCCAACTCTTTTTGCACAGGTATAAAGCCAGAGTGATGAGTCTGGCTCCTGCAGAAGCCTCTGGATTTGCACGGGATAACTGACAGCAAACCTTGGGCCCATTGCTCTTGTTTTACAATCCTCACCGTAAATCAAAGCAACAGTGGACAACAGTTCTAACAAAATAAGGCCCTGACCAGTATTTGCCTGATTTTTCTGTGTTTGCTGTCCTACCTGCTTTTCCTACACAAGCTGCACATACTCCTGCAACTGGTAACAGCAACAGCCTTATACTCTGGTGGACACGCCACAAGAGGGCAATGAAACACATGGACTGTGTCAGCACCTTATAGATGGAGCTTTTTGGCCTCAAGTCTCAGAGGTGAAAGCTCCTGTATTAGCCATAAACACACTCAGCAGCTGCCACAAAGAGACTCGGGCCCATTTTAAGACCACATCTGGTCAGTGCTCCTACCCAGCATTACAAGAGGAGGATCAGGCTGCAACTTCTCTTCTTGTACTGGTCAAACCTTGCAAAGCTAGCAGCTTCCACAGCTGTAACAGACAAAAAATTTACTGGTGACCTTAGAGTCCAAGACAAGCACTTCCACTGCAGAAACCTTGCGCCTGAAGCTGCCAACATACCATTGGCCTCATGCTCATTCACATCCCTGCACCTCCATACAGTTAAGGCAAGGAGATGATCCATGTTCTACCTGAGCACTACCAGCTGGGAAGTGGCTTGTTCAGAAGAATTTGATGTCACTTGGGAAGAAACTATGGTGTTCTTTGGTAGATGAGAAACTGTCATGAAATAGTTTTCACTCTTCTGGGGTGGTTTTCACTCTTTTGTGTCTATTATTGGAAAATGCTGCTTCTGAAACCCAGTCAGACACTTATGTTATACATTTTTCTATGCATAATCTCCTAGCACTAAAATGTATGTCATACACCTCTGGCTACAAGTCATCTTCCAATATTATATAATTCTGAAGAGCAGTATGTAGTCATCAATTAACTACAGATCAAAACTGAATCTGGCATTTGTGGGTGACTAATTTCCTAATGACACCATTGAATCATCTTCCCTGGGCACCAGAAACCACTGCCTGGGATTTTAAGCACCAGAAACAGGATTTGGGTGTCCTAGGTAAATTCAAATTGGCCTACTCCAGAAGCTAGTTACTTCATCTATATGATGAGAGCAATCTGAATCAGCTGCCTATTTTGACAGTCCATATATTGAGAAAGTGTTTGGTAGAATGTGCATATAAGTGGCCTAGTGTAAGAACAAGTGCCCTACACACATACATATGACCTGTGAGTAGCTAGCTGATAGCTCTGGTGGTCTCAACTCTGGATTACACCAGAACAAGCTCAGAATCATGGCTGCAGCATTCAGGTATTGACAAAGGTTTGCCACCAGTCCGGGGTCTGACCAGGGAAGGTGTTGAAGTCCATGGGAGCCAAAGTGATTTCACAACTTTACAGGATCAGCATCTTAATCACACTAAACTATTTCATTACTACAAAGCCAAGGAATGAAGGCAAACGTTTACCATAAGTAATTAGAGCTTTAAAAAGCAAGCATGCTGTCTGCTAGGCAGTACCAACCAGAGTAACTTCTGTCTTCCAAGCATGAGTCAGGAGGTTAGATTAACTTTCAACACTACTATACTAGCATTAATGATTGGTATCTCAAAGATGGGTACTGTGGTGGAATCTGCATACCTACCAATGAAGGAGCACAACTCCAGCAGGTACAAAAATAGAGTTCAGAAAAAGTCCAAGAAAAAGAAAGAGTTCCAAAAAAGTCTGAGAGTGAGAGTGCTTTGGTCTTAACATAAGGGCTAGGATAAGGCTTCTGTAAAAACAAAAAAAGTGGTTGAGGCATATAAAAGATTAAGAGATTTAAGAAGTAGGGTGGGAGGGTGAGGAGAGAAGAACTGAGACTGGGATTTGGAACAAGATTCTGTAAATGTTGCTTTAACTATTAATTGAAGAGTAAACAGCCCATTAAATTCTTATGGAATATGTGCATGAAAAGCAGAAGCACAAGTCAGATCTGCCCCATGTGGATGTTGTTTATGAAGCAGCCTCCTTGGAAATGTTCCTCAGACTTTTGACAAATGAACTTTCTGTAGGTTATACATTTGAACATGGAATGCCTATTGTTTCCATCTGCCTTTGGCTTGTACAGTTCCTTGGGGGCTTAATACAGAGACAGACATATAGTGGAAAGAAGGGTTTATTGAGTGGCAAAAGCACATTCTAGGAGAATGCACTAGGAGAGAAAAAACCCCAACAAATAAACAACAAAAACAACCCACAGCCAACCATTGGTTTCTACAGAAATGAAACCATTGCAGAAGAAAAAAGGCTTTTTAAAAAGTGCATACATTTTTCATGGAGTGGGCCTGAAGCACTTATTTATATTTCATCTCTGTATGACACGGTTTTGCTCATCTAATTCCATTTAGAACATTACAATTTTTGTTTCAAATGTCTCTGTGCTGAAACATATTCTCTAAAGTGCCCTGGAGCTGCTGGTATTGTGAATGTTATCTAAGTGACTCATTCCAATTTTTAAGGACAACTCAGCTTAGAAATACAATATTCTGTTTTTCAATTATTTTTATTTTAAAGTTTTTAGTTCGGAGTGCAAAGAAGAAAGATGTAGAACAACAGATAGCATTGGAATGAGGTCGTACAATCACTGCTGTTTTCTACTTTAGGGGATGAAGCCAGACATGTACGAGTGGCACAGGGTGAATCTTGATTGCTTATGACATTCCTGCTAAGGCCATTTCATGAAAAATACAAATACCTCTCTCTGATAGGTCAGTGAAAGACAACTATCAAACACTGCTGCTTAGATGATGTCTGCTTCTCTTGTGCCACTACACATTCTGTAAACATCAGCTTAGCACTTCATGCACGTATTTGTGCACACCTACATATATCTGTACGGTAAAATTCTAGCTCGAGAGGAACAGAATTTGTCTTAAAAATGCATATTATACCATAAGACCATGCACACAATCATTCACAAATACTTACCTACATATAGAGCAGGTCAAGTTCTGTGTCACGTATAGCTCAGGGCCCCTGAGGCTGCAAGTCCTGCATTTGGGAGGCAGGCTTTGTTATTTTGCTGAAGTAGAGTTGAGGGCTAATTGGATGCTTTTTTGAAAATGGATTCAAACTCAGGAATATCTCATTGACTTCACTGACCTTGAAAAGTCACTGTAGAAATGATACTCCTACAGTTCCAGCACACAGCAGGACAGGAATGCCTTGGCTATCGAGCTACTTCAACTGCAAGAACACACCAAGTTATCTTTTCTTTCACACTGGTGTTTCTGTAGAACCAGAAAGCTAATTGAAAGGTGTATCTTTTCAGACAGTACGGATACCTAGTTGAGATCAATCTATAGAATTGAATGCTTTTACATATGGAGATGCACAATCTGAACTTTGTTGACTGGTCTCTGCAGTTAAACTAAAGCAATCTGGACTTCTGCTCAATAGAGATTAAGCTTTCCTCAGGCTGCCAGGACAGGTCTTCTGAAGGAGCCAGGACATTTTTCACAACAGAAGAGTATACTTTCCTAAATAACCACCCCAGCCTTAACCAATCATACAGCATATAGATATCATTCCCTAAAACTCAAGGCCAAAAACGGTTCCAGATGCACCTACTATGTATGAAGAGACCACTAACTCTAATCAACACATCCTAGTTGATGTCCAAAGACTTCAGTGAGGGAAAAGCACTTTTGNTTGTTGGAACAGAAACACTGAACTAGGTCATTACTCTTTACCTGACCTTATTGTTCACTTCCTCACTAATTTTTGCATCAGATTTGATCAGCAAGTATTGTACATCACTGAGTAGACCACTGATCAAGATTTGCCTGCTCCACCCTCCCAGTGTATAGAGAATAAATTTGC
>VYZX01016119.1:43741-57111 GCA_013401335.1 Brachypteracias leptosomus | reverse complement strand
ACGAGAGAGGTCAAAACTCTCCCTCCAGGGAGGCAACAATTACTCACAGGCCTTGTGCTTTCATCTAAGTCTCCATCCTCATCTTCCTCTTTTTCAGAGTCAAAGAGATCACCACCATCATAATCATCTTCATCACTCATCTGTGCTGTCCTCTAAAGAAACCAATAATACCCAGTTATGTTCTCCTGAGGTTGGCACACAAAACAAGCACAAATGTACATCTCCTTACACAAAATATTCAAAGTAAAGTAACTGAAAGGAAGGAAACATTCAATTTGGGCCAGTTTGGGGTACTTCACAGCTTCTGAGAAGCAAGGAAGGAATGCTTCTAGCCTCTAGCTCCAAGCAAGTTGCTGCATTCTCTAGTACACCCCTGTGCTGTGTCACCAAACATTTCTGGACCAGAGACACAACCAAGGACACTAAGGCTCTCCTCACAAGGAGTGTACTGCTACTATATACAAGCCTGAATTGCTTTGGCTGTGCTGCTTCCCTTAGTTTACAAACTCCTCTCCACTAAAGATCTAGTATTTAGCCTTAAATCAGGAACATTGTGATCAACTAGTTAAAAAAAAAAAAAAATTAAAAATCTATCATCTTGAACTATTCCTAAGGTGGAAAGTAGAATGACAGACAATACATGCCCACATCTTGGCTTCAGTAAGAAAGAGGATGAACAAGATGAAGTGAATAGAGAGCTGGAGGCTGGCAGGGACTAGGGCCCAGAAATGAACTAAATCATAAACATCCCAAAAATACTTGCTTATCTTAAAATACATCAGGCATACAAGTCAATACAGCTTAATGTAACATCTGAGTGCTTTTGTAACAGTTTTATTAATACAGAGATAAAAAGGGGTTGCTTTCAGAAACACTGTTCTTTTGGAGCTAAGTCATTTCAGATTGAGAATCCCCACATAAAAGCCTTTTGCAGTGGCACATTTAAACTTTGGTAAGATCCTTCCTCCTACTACCACCTACTACCAATGACAAAAGTCAGGTGTGACTTTTTCAATCTGAACATTTTTCCCCTTTTATTGTTATCCCAATGGACATACTTTTCAAACATTTAATAGTGTTTACACCATTTGATTTCACGTTATACCCAAACTGCACTGTTCCTGCAAAGCAAGTTCAGAATTTTAATTGTATGCCAAATAATCGCACAGGAGCCTAGTTTTCCTGGGGTAGATTCTTTGAACTCTCACACCTCCAAAGTAATTCCTGAGGAAAACATGCATCAGGCAACACCATCTTGCATATGCTTTGCATCTAATGATGGCTTGCAAGCATGTCTTTAAGCCCAATCCAGGTTCAGTTTCCCAACACAGTGTCATCTGGCCAGGACAACCTTCCCATACAAAGTTATACAGTTTTTAATAGTTAATTTAACAGCTAATTGTCTAGAGCTCTTATCTCCTCTTTCTTGCATCCTCACTATGTCAAAAGTGGAAAGTCTTTCAGGTATCTACTAGGTTGTATAACATACCATCTTTTGGTCATCTTCACTAGGGTTTCCAAATTCGTCATCCGATTCCTGGAACAAAAGACCTAAAGATAAGTATCACAAATTACTTTGTCCAGTGGTTACAGGAGGGGACTCAGAAACTTTGGACTTGCTTAGGCTTGGACATTCAGATCTCCTCACTGTGACCTGACCAAAGAATTGTTTCCTCACCACTGGTCATCTTTACAAGTGGAGCTCACTAGAAAGTTATTAATTTAGCAAAGCAGAAAGCTCCATCTGACAGTGTATTTGAGTAACTCAAAAAGGATTTAACTTAAATTGAGCAAAGACATCAAAAGGTAACTCAGGAAAAAGGGAATGCTTCCATAGCACAGCTACAAAGCAGAGACATCCCAGACAAGGCAGGCAGAATATATCAGAAATGGATAGTCCAGTGCAGAGGAGATTTATTAGGCAGAGTCTGGAGGTGCATTACTGACACCTACTTAACCTTTAAACTTGCTCCTGTTAGTCTCAATTCCATTTTTGGTAACTATAATTTACAACAAGTTTGTTCTCCATAAATGCAATTCTTGGTAAGAATCTGATTTGCTTCACTAAGTGAAATCAGACTGGAATAAAACACTTGTTTGAAGTATTCTACTATAATAACATTTAGAGCCAATACAATTTTATTGCCCCCCTGAGAAGCTGCAGAGGAAACTACTGCATAAGAATAACGAAAAATCACACTTACCACAACCAACATAGGGAATAGACATTGTGCAGTACTATCTTGAGAACCCACATAAACAAGCAAGGTACCTAATGGCCTCACACACAGCCAAGAACTCATGAATGCTTCTGCAAAGCAGCTGGTACTCTGTCACTTACCTCTTCATCCTTCTCTTCGCTGTCAATAACACTTCCACGATCACTGTCTACTGATCCTTCTATTGTAAATGAAAATAGAAGTTAAGATCACACATGACATTGCTCTGTACACAGAGCTCTGTACACAGAGCAATGTGGTCTCCAGGCATATCAACAGCAACTTTAAAGGCTTCATGAAGAGAACTAAAAATAAAGTGGAAAAGAGAGTGGTTTGGAAGAGCTTCGAAGGTTGGTGAAATTTATCACTTTGCATTTCTGACAGGCAGAGCACAAGTTACTGAGAAGTTAGTGCTCTGCATACCATAAAAGTGGTTGTTAGAGCATGATGCATCTTGTCATTAGCTGGGTTAAAAAAAAAAATAAATGTGCAACTAAACATACAAGAACACCAAGCAGTATAACTCAGGCTGTGAATTCAAACAGACCAAAGTATCAGATTAGAAACTAATTACTCGCATATGAAGAAAAGGTCATGCCAGCACATACCTTCACTAGAGAGATCTCCAAGGCCAACATCATCTTGTTCCATGAACTGCTGAGAGCCAATCAAGTAAGGTAAAGGCCTATCAATATAGAGATCCTGGAAAGAAACAACATCAGATCTCTCTGACATCTAGGAATAGCTCTACATTGCTGATGAAGACAGAAGTCTTCATCCTTGTTTTAACTCAAGGAAAATACAAGCTTGTTTAAAGGGAGTCCCACCAGACACATGTTTCAAGTCAGCATAGAACTATGTTGGGCATCTGAGGTTTATTCCTTTTAACATTGTTAAAGAAGGGGACTACTTCTATTCAGGTGGTCCCAACTTGGTTTTTAGGGGTGTCATCTAACAGAAGAATATCCTTGCAAAGACTTGCAGGCACCAGTCTTAGCCCAAATCTGGCACCAGGGGTTCTTAATTACTGGGAGAATAAAAACTACCTAGCAAGATATACTTTGTACCCAAAAAGTATGAAATGTAAGGTCCCACTCCACCCAGAATTGAGACTTCCCTTTCTAAGTTCACTGCCATTAAACTAACTCCCTCTAGGGTGCCATTCCTTAATGCTAAACCAACTGCTAGACAAGCATGCTACACAAGGAGTAGCTTTTCAGATGTAGGCATCAAATTTTCCTTTTAGGTAATGAGTATCAAACTCATAGCAACACAATGATACTGCTGACAGAAGGAAAGAGCAAGTCCAAAGCAGCCAAAGAAACCCATGCTCCCAGCAAAAGCAGGTGTCTGTACCTTTGGCTCAAGTATCAGTTCCGCCCTTTCGTTACTTTCCTCTTCTTCTGATTCAGAGTTGCCCGCTTTGATGTCTAGCTGTTCAAATGCACTGTCCAGAACCTGCAACCCATAATTCACTGCTTCTTGGATTTTGGGGATCAGATCAGCTTCTTTCTGTTCCCGTGTCTTTTCCTTTAGTAACAGGAACAACACATTCTCATTGCATTTTACTCAACACTCAATCTCACTGCAACACACATGCAAAATTTTAACTTCAAATCAGTACAATGGAAGATTTTTTACTATATGTAAGAGAAACACCTTCAGAACCTTTTTTAGCTTGACTTCATTCATCTTTATCATTCCCAGAAATAGAGATGTTCTAAACACCCATGCCAGCACAGCACTAATTTATCTGTGCTCCCAGCCCATCAAGGGAACATTTACAGTATAATACACTTAGACTGTAAGATATACAAAAAGTTCTCTACATTTTTATCCCTGGGAATTGCAGTCAGATTCTGCTTCCCCAATTCACTACCTCTGCATCCAGTAAGAAGGCGTAAGGCCTGAAGTTCTCTTGCTGAAAGAACACGCATGGCTATTTGAAAATCAATGCACAAGTCTTATCTACTGGACACAGTTCTGAGCTTGGAGAGACCCCAGCAGGTTATCCTACGCTGTAGTAGCCTACAACATTACTGTCAACTTTATGTTTGAATGACATACACTATCCAACAGAGAGACTTCAAGAACAAAGGAAACAGTTTGGTTTGTAAGCTGGAAATATCCGCAAAGTAATTTTGAAAACGAGAAGGTAGACAACAGCTGTAAACATACTGCCAGTACTCAGGGCAGCTTAAGTACCTGCTCTGCTTTGTCTCCAGCATCAGCTTTGGGAATAGGCTCTTCCACTTCTTCATCATATACTCTCTAAAAAGTCAAGCAAAACTAATTCAAGCAAGAACAACATACTGCTGTGGGGGTTAAACCACGGGCACCACCACCAAAAAAAAAAAAACCAAACACTGTTAATGTATGCTTAATTACACCTTAATTCATTACACATTTTAAAAAAGAAGCCACAGATGATGCCAAGCATCTTCATAGCCTTCTTCACGCATTGAAGTCATCATCCTGAAATTACCTGAAGTTATCCTGAAGTTGAGAGGTAGCCTCTCAACCCAACTGAGGTAATTCAAGACTGCAAATGTCACTGCAGTAGTAGAAAACAAGTTGATCATTCACAAATTGACATGAAAATGTTAAAAAAAAAAAAAAAAAAGCACTGTTTTAACCTCCCGAACATAAAGCTATTTAAAAAACTTTCAAAGTTGAACTGAAGTTTACTTATGGGCTATTTTCCTTTTGTTTTCTGTCATTCAGTAGTTTTTCTTCTTTAACATTTACCTTTCTCCTATACTTACAGAGAAATTTCACATCCTCCTCCAGCCTTCAGTTTGTTTTGATGATCCCACCCATCCAGCCCTTTTATCACTCTTTTGTAGTATCAGCTACAAGGAGACACAGAGGAATAAAACATCTCCCTTGAACCTGCAAACCTAAATCCAAATCTCTCAAACACAGCTGCAGCTGTCCCCTGGGAAGAGAGAGATCTCTCACATTAACTAAATTGAGAGCTAGAAAGGAGGACCTATTTCTGTGCACTTAAATTTGGGAACAGCTTCAAGCATCTAAGACTTAAGATGTTTGGTACAAACTGTTCTTAGCAGAATAATTATGCTGAACAGCAAAGGTAGGCCAGAAAAGACATTGCAGCTCTGAAAAAAACCACCACCACCACCGAAAAAAACCACAAGATAAATCCAGATTTCCTTTGTCTTGTCCTCTATCAGCATCTTGCCAATGGCAGCATCATGACTTCAGATGAGACACGTGTGGCCTGAGAACAATGCTGACCAAAACAAAACACCCACTAAAACTCAAAGTGCTAAAAAACCCTAAAGACTATTAAAACTCTACATCTTAATTATACACAGGTTTCTAGTGATACAATGTTGTAACAGGCTTTCAAGTCTAGCTTTCACCTTTCTAAAACAGCAGTATTCATAAAATGGGAACACTACCCAACAAATAAGCTCATCATGAACAAACATAACAGACAACTACCTGCAGTCCAAAACCTTTAATACGAAGAACTTTTAGCTTAAAATAACACCACTGGGCAAATTCACATGATCATATAACATTCCTCATCTTTACACAGCCAAGTGCAGCAAAAAGCTACTTCATGCTACCTGTAAAGACATATGAAGACATCCTAACTCATTCACAGTTCTAAAAGCAAAACGCTGATCTCCATGTCACATATAAATAAAGCAGAAAGGTACCTCAGAAGATGCAAAAAGGAATCTGCCATATTGGACAGAGCATCACTCACAAATGAATTAGGACACCCTTTAGCAGAAAGCAATTAAAAGCCACTTCATCAGACTCACCAAAAAGTCAGATTGCTTCTCCACATTACAGTAAGGGACAAGACCAATTTTTAAATACAAGCTTGATGTCATACAAGAACATACTCACATTCTCTATGAATTGTGTATTGGACAACATAAGAAAGTCATTGAAGACATTATGAAGGCGACAGTCTGTGGCTTTTGTTTCATTAATCAATCCATCTACTTGCTTTTTGATTTCATGAGTCCTGGAAATGGTTTGCTGTGAGAACTCTTGTAGAAAATGAAGCAGCTGTTTACAACAGAGGAAAGCAATCATCAGCATCCAATTCCTTTTTCTTTTGGCACCATTCATGACACTGGCTGAGTTATCATAACTTTCAGCTAAGCATCAAAATGGACAGGGTTTAGACTAAATCAGCCCTACGTACAACCAGGACCAAGTCTCATCCGCTTCCCCCTCATTCTGCATTTCCCGACATTGGATCGGGACAGGGACAACTCATTTTATTTCTCTTGCTCGGACCGGAGAGCTAAAGCAACGGGAGAGCCTGCCTACCGCCGGGCCCCTACCGGGGGTGCTCTCCCCGCCTTTCGTCCAGCGGGCCCCTGGGGGCTGCTACCACGGGGCCCTTCCCGAGGGAAACCGGTCTGCTCGGGCCAGCGGGCGGCAGCGCAGCCCCTCACACGACCCCGCCCACCTCCCAAGCCCCGGGGGAGGCCGCGGCCGGAGCAGCCGCAGCCCAGACACCCCTCTCTCCGGCCGGAGGCCCCGGCCCGGCCGCACCGCTCACCCCGGCGTCCGAGGCCAAGGACCAGCTCTGGCTGCCCTTACGGATCTCCTCTAACGACCAGGGCCGCTCCCACACCGGCGCCCGTTCCGCTGTGTCCCGCGGGGCCCCGTTCATCTGCGAGAGAAAGACAGTGAGCGGAGAAACCGGTACCAGTACCACAGCCGGCCCCGGCCCGGCACTCACCGTGACCACAGGCCGCGCCGCGCCCGCCGGCGCCATCCGCCCGCCCGGCAGTCAGCTGAGCGCCCTCACGTGACCTGTCGCCCGGTCCCGTCCCGCCCCACGCGCACGCGCAGGGCGGCAGGGGACGCCGCGGAGCCACGCAGGGCGCGCGTGCGCGTGTCCGGGGGAGTTGCGTGTCCGCAGCGGCCCGAGCGTGGGAGTGCGGGTGAGGGTACGGAGGCACCCCGGCTCTTCCGTGCGGGGCTGGGGCGGCCCGAGGCTAATGCCTGCTGGGAATAGCCCAGCCCAGCAGCCCGGGAGGAGCAGAGGGGTCTCCTGGGCACCCACCCGGTCCTGAATTATCCATGGCAGCCTGCAGCCCCGGGGCGGCTGAGCTGGGCCGGGGGAGCGCGCTCCCTGCTGGGTAAGGGATGCTCGCTCCCTCCCTTTCTGCGGGCGGTGAGGACCGTATCTGCCAGGCGAGGGGAATGAAGGGCCAGATGGCAGATCGCTTCCACCAGCGCAGCTGTTCCGAGGGTCTGACACCTTTCGCTGGGAGACCGTTCGTGACATGTAACGGACACGTACACAGCGGGCCCTGCCCCACACCGGGAACAAAGCCGCGGGTGTCAGGTCGTGGTGGCAGCTCTGCAGGAGCAGCGGCGTTCCCCGCTGGAGCACTGCAAGGGGGGATGCCCAGGCTTTCAAGTAGAGAGACCCCTTCCTCCTGTTTTTATTACAAAAGTAAGTGGCAAGACTTACCTTACAAGGCAGGTAATATCTTCTTTAATTTAAACTGGATTAGTTTTAATAAACTCACACCAGAATTCCAACATTTCCTAGAAGAAAATATGATACTAATAAATAAATATGCAGTGCAAAACTGGGATTCAGAGCCAGTTATCCCTGAGCCTTTACAGGTCAAACACCCACCCTGACTTCCCACTTTCTCACAAAGTAATTTTTTCACAGTGGATTAAAAATCTTGTCATACAACCGTATTTTGAATGTTTTTACGCATGAATTAACCAGCAAGCAAATGACAATAAAATAATCTGCTCTTCCAGCTTGTAACTAAATAATCCATTGGAAATGGTCAGTTGAGATCAACCCTTGATATTAGCACACAAAGTTTATTTATTGCACTTAACTATACTGATACAACAGAAGACTTCATGAGGAAACAGGACACTGGGTGATTTACTTCATACTTGGGTTCTCAATTTAAATAAGGAAAACCATCCAAGATCTGCAAATTCTCATACATTCATTTTTATGGTTACATTTAGGTACTTGAAGGATATTGCTAGATTAAGGACATAGGAACTTCTAAAAGCAAAGTAACATTGTATTCCTTTTGATTCTATTTTTCTGTAATTCTACAACAAGATACTGTTACTGAACTGGCTCAGAACTTCAACCCCAGTAGAATTTAAAGAATTTTAATATAACGATAATAAAGCACAAAGTAACAAAGTACAAGTAGAAAAATACTAGCCTAGGCTTGTTTCACAACATCTTGAGCAAGACTATTAAAAAACACACAGATGGGATTAATTTAAAATTATTCTCCAAGGATTTTAGTGTTTTGCCATAGTTCTTTCCTCCACTACATTCCAAAAACCAGAAAAAAATGCCTTTAGTTACATTCTATATTCATCAAAATGTGGAATAAAATCCAACAAGTCCTTCATTGATAATGCAAAGTTCTACAGGCACAGAACTTTATGTATTACAAAACACAAGGTCTATAATGCGTACTGATGCTGAAAAATGTAGGATCTTACCATCAGGCAGTTTCAGGTCTGGGGGTTTTGCAGGTCAGTTTCCATTAAAAAAAAAAAAAGAAAAAGGAAAAAAAAGACAGCTGTGTGGAACCTGAATGTTCCCTTAGGGGAAATTGTTTATGTGTGATACATACATCTGTCTCTGAGCAGAGAGGGCTACAAATGGCACGATCAAAATCTACTTTCTAGAAGTCCCAATCTAAACATTATGGTCAGAGTTACAAGAAGCATTTCAGTCCTAAAGTTCCTTTAGAGAGGAATTTAGACAGGTTCCTTTTAACAGTTAGAGAGAAGATGGCAACGAGAAAAATTGCTTGCTCTTTCCCTCAAAACTTTCCAAAAGAATATGCAATGTAAAGATATTGGAAATCACATATGTCATCAGGGATGAATCTGCATATTAAGAAAGAGAATATATAAGACTGCAGAGAGCTGAGCTCTCTGATACCTATGCTTACCTATGGCTTAGGTATGCCATAGCTCTGTGGTTGCTACTTTTATGTAGCCATGAGATCTGTGTGCAGCTCGGATTCCCTAGGACCTTCCAGAGCAGGGCAGAGTGCTTCCAGAGTCAGTGTGGGGGACAGGTTGTTTCCTGCATGGCTGCAAGGACAGAAGTTACAGCAGACTGGTGTTCCTTGTAATTCTGCCAGTCCCATGCAACTGCTCAGCCTTGTGCATTTGCAGCACTGTAAATTGAGCCAGAGGACTTTTGATGAAAGTGTTTAAGGTGAGGTCAGGCAGTAGTGTTACTGGAAAGCCCTTGTGGATTGCAGAGGTCAGCCAGTGTACAGGACACAAAGGTTTTAAATAGAATATTCACAAGACAGATTTGAGAAACATAGCACAAACTGTAGTTTCTGCTCTCTTCTGCCCTTCAGTTTTTGGAGAAGAGCTAGCACAACATAATGGGATGCTGTAGTTAAGCAGACGTAGTGCAAGAGGAAACAAACCTAATTTATGGATCTTTTCCTGGTTCTACTTCAGTTTATCTTTTGCAGTGTTGCTCCATGGTGGAAAAAGCCACTGCCTGTCCTGAAATTGCTTGTTAGCCCTGTTTAAAAATGTACTACCCCACACTGCTGCCAGACCACAAACCCTCTGGTTAGTTCCGATAAACCAACACTCAAAACTGGAGACAACAGTAATTAAAGTTTGTTGATCTAATATGAAAACTTGCTTACACAGAGACTTGGCATCCGGAACATGCCTGAAGTTACAACTGGCTCTGGGATTTCCCAACGGAGTTGGGCATACAGATGTAAATATGTGTCTGTAGTTTGCCTCCTCAATGTAGAAATGAAATTAGCAAAGTTTGGATTGAGCAGCAGGGACTGATCCTGGCACATTTAGGGATTCTGTGTTATAGCAATCTGGATGGCTTTCTCCTGGCTTAGATCCCTAAGCTTCCTTCCTGTGAAACCAAGGTATGGAATGGAGACAAAAAGTGGTGGGAGGGGTACTAAAAACAGTTGGAGTTACCCAAACCAAAGAGCACACTGGGACTCCTTAATCCACCAGTTTAAGCGTACATTTTTTAGCCTCAAGGCTTGTTCTTTTACACTCTTGTACAAGATGACACCTATTCCTTCCCATGGATCTGGTTCCCAGTGGGTACCCACAATAATTTCCACAGGCCCCCATAGGACTGCATAGAACTTTTAGCAGCTGCAAAATGGCTGTAGAAGGCTAAAGACAAGATGATGCAACCTTGAAAGTAATTTGGAGGCCAGTATTGCGCACTTGTTATGTATGATCACGGCTTACTGTCTCTTCACAGCTTCTGCAGAGCTGAAAGCAAACGTTTTCATTGGGAGTGGGTCCTGACTGGATACTATCAAACCTGATAATAGATTTTTTTTGTCTGGAAAATGTCCCTGTAGATGACAGCTTTAAGGGATGTATTGTGTATTCTATACCCATTCACTGCTAGGCCATATGAAACACTGTTAAAGATAGAATGATTTCTAATACATATACACAAGTTATGAAATAATAAGAAATGTTCCTTATTCATACAGGATTATTAGGGGGATCTGATTTTTCTCTTTTACTTTTTTTTTTTTGTATGCATGTGAAGTAGCTACTAAATTCCTATTAATATTTGTCCATGAAGAAATTACAGCTTACAGTGGACAAAGACTTAAGACTCTTGACATAACATTGAATATAAATTTAGATATAATTCTCTCCTCTTGATAATCCGGGTGATGATAACGCCATATAGCTAGCCTGGGTAATGTTGAGGGGTTTTTTCCTGTGGGTACAAACTTTGGCAGAAATACTGGTTTTTGTTGCTTTACATTAGAAGCATTAACAAAAGCTTCAACAGACAGAGCATGTGGTTAAACTCACCAATATTTACAAGGTAAAAAATGAAAGAGAATAGAACCAGCTTTCCTAATAGCTAACAGAAAGTAAATATGTTTTTATAACTCTAGAACAGGATGCAAACAAAGAAAAAGTCGAGTATCACAAAGGAAAGAACCCAAATACAGTTTGTGCATTGTTCTTCATTTTCCCCACCACTCCTTGTTCTCGTGCACAGGTGGTATTGTATGGCTTGGTACAGATACAGAGAGATGTGGTTGTCCAAGTCCTGCTATTACCCTGCACCTGCATTATCTGTAGCTACAAAAGGACTTGAGGGTGATGGGTGAAGTCATGCCTCAGTCTCTGGTGCACAGCATAGGGAGTAGTGTCTATAGCTAGAAATAAGTAGACATGTGCTGTCACAGGACCAGCACAGGAGCCTGAAGCTTCCAGAGGCTTCATGAGGTTCAACAAGGCTAAGCACAAGGTCTTGCACCTGGATCAGGGCAATCCTCAGTATCAATACAGGCTGAGAGATGATGGGATTGAAAGCAGCCCTGCAGATCAGGATTTAGAGGTACTAGTAGATCAAAAGAAGTGTGGCCAGTAGGTCAAGGGAGGTAGTTTTGCCACTTTACTCCTCTCTGGTGATACCTCTCCTAGAGTACTGCGTCCAGATATGGAGCCCTCAGCACAAGAAGGACACAGACCTGTTGAAGCAGGTCCAGAGGAGGGCCACAAAAATGACCAGAGAGGTAGAACAGCTCTGCTATGAAGAAAGACTGAGAAAGTTGGGGTTGTTCAGCCTGGAGGAAAGAAAGCTCCAGGGAGACCTTATTGTGGCCTTTCATTACTTAAAGGGGACCTATAAGAAAGATGGAGAGAGCCTTTTTAGCAAGGCCTGTTGAGACAGGAAAAGGGATAGTGGTTTTAAAACAAAAGAGGGTACATTTAGACTAGAGAGAAGGAAGACATTTTTTACAATGAGGGTGCTGAAACACTGCCACAGGTTGCCCAGAGAGGTGGTAGAAGCCCCATCCCTGGAAATATTCAAGATCAGACTGAACGAGGCTCTGAGCAACCTGATTTGGTTGAAGACGTCCCTGATGGGTGCAGGGTAGTTGGACTGGATGGCCTTTAAAGGTCCCTTCCAACCCAAACCATTCTGTGACTTTGTGATTTTATTTAGCTTGTAATACAGCCAAATTGTATTGGATTTATTTGTCCAAAGTTTCTAAATGCAATCTTGAAATCATGTGCCAAATTTCCTGTAGCAGGTGATACATCTACCACAGGAATGTGTTTCAATTGCTTGCCAGTGTCTGAAATAAAATATTTCTTTCTAAAACATAGGTAGGACAACAGTCTGTAACTTCATTCTAAAAAGAGGTTGCAGAAGCAAGAGAAAGCAGAGTGTTTGATTAGTGCTCTGAAATTTATCACTGCTTGTGAAAGTATTTTGCATGTGTAAAAGTGATCATCTTCTCTATCACAGTTGTTCATGTCAAAGCCTGAACAGTGCCACAGGATTTGCATTTGCTGAACTGTTCTAATCAAGAACATTTAATCTCAGCTTCAAGCTTAACAGCTTCATTTGAAGATTTGTTTCCCTTGGGATTACTGATGGCCTGCAGGTAGCCTCATCAGTTGCCTCTTAATTTTCCATCCCTGGATGATTCACATATGCCTGTGGCCTCACTTTCCTTACAGTAAGTCACATGCCAAAGTGAGTCAGCAACACATGCTTAATCTTTTTCCAGAGAAGCAATGATTGTATAAAATAAATACATAAAAATGGCCAGAATTTCTTACAAGCTTTTTTGTTTTTATTGTCCCTGTTTGGATACATATCAGATATGCATATTATATTCTGGCTTTATGTTACACAAACACTTAGAATTCATATAAATCCAAATTTAGAAATCTTAAAATCCTCCTAACATTTGCCATTGTGTGCTTTATGACTATATTTTTCTTTTCAGTTTCAGGTGTTTTCCCTAAGTCTAAGGAAGGAAAATGGATGTCATTAAACTGTTTTCATTAAGGGTATGACACAGTTCAACAGTTTTTTATCTACTATTAATTCACTATCGTTTTCCCTCCACTGCTGCATTATTCATGTATGTCATCCTCTTCTAATTCCTGTGACAAAAGCAGTGTCAGGCTTTTAATTTGAGAGGAAATCCTTATTGTAGTTGAGGAGAAAGAGAGAGAAACATTGTCATGTGATTCAGCTTTGACTAAAATGTGAATGTTAAGAGGTTTTAATGCTGATAATGGCCAAGTACCTTCAGTTATCCTACAGTGAACACTGCAGCATTAAACATGAGTATGCAA
>VYZX01016119.1:2725-23289 GCA_013401335.1 Brachypteracias leptosomus | reverse complement strand
TGTAACATGTTACTTAGGACAAGTCCTTCACATCATCTGTGCCCATTGCCTGTAAAATGAATACAACTCTTTTCTAATTCCTATGCCAGGAGAGATCTGAGGACATAGGCTTTGAGGTTTATGGATATATGAACCTTAGAGTTAACAAAAGCGTTCCCACCAAGATAAAACTTCCTTCTACAGCACATACAATATGTTTCTGTGTCAACAGTGCACTGTATAATTTAGTACTGTTTGCTTAAAACACTTGTCCTTTGCAAGTGAGAAATGTGGCAAGCTGTTTAACAATTGTAAAACATTATACAGCATTGTTAGTTTAAGGTCAAGACAAATTTATTTGCAATATTGTTCACTTACGATCTGTGAGCTGGTATGCTTCATGCTTCTTTTTGCTTTCCTCTCTCAATGGCAGTGGTAGTCAACCTACAGGTTTTAATGACTGGACATTTGAACTTATCTTCTATAAAGAGACCTGAACTTACTCTCTCCCACAGAAAGCTGGTCCCTCTCAGGAATGTAAAAGTAGTACAGAAATGCTGGGTTAAGAAACAAGGTTCCTGGACTGCTTTCATTTTAGTGCATCTCTTCTAGCTTTAAGTTGTTTTTATGTTTTTCATAGATATTAGCTAGTTTGTTGCTTTAAGTAACTTTGCTGCTCTGAAATCATGTTGTATTTTTCTCTGTTGATTGAAAGATACAGAAAAACCAAGACTGATAACCTTGCATTACTGTCATTACCTCTGTGGTCATCAATGAGATGTAACCAGAAATCCCATCTGAAGAAAAGGTAGAATAATGATGTAAATCTTCATGAAAGTCCCCAAGACTTTTCCATGCCTTAGGAAGACAGAGGACCATCCTATCATCCTTTACAGGAACAACAGGAAGAAGAAATGCAACATAATATGGGCAAAAAATGACCTCATAAATCAATATTTGAAGGGACTATCTACATAGAGTTTGTTGCTCTAAAAGTTTGCAGCACCACAGCATGTGGTTAGGGTCCCCTGAGTCCACAGATCACACAAAGAGCCTCTTCACTGTCCCTAGACACCGCCCAGGCTTAGACAGGCCACTCTGCTGCATTCCAGAAACTGTTGCTTACAAGAACTTCTCTCCATAACTGGCATAACTTGCATCTAGAAAACAGGGAGGGTTCTGCAACATGAACAGCAGGATGGCCATGTCTTGCCTGAAAAGTTGAGGGAGAAAACACACATGTGCATTGGTTGGATTTTTGGAGTGGACCAACAAAGATGTTCTCTGTCACTCAGCACCAAGCCAGCAAGTTGACTGGGTTTTGGCTGTAACAAGTTCTAAAAGTTTCACTCCAGGACATCAGCATTGCAAATTTCTACGTGTCTGTTAACTTTTGTTCACATATAAGAACTGCTGCAGGGTGTCTGTCAAACAAAATATTGCATGCAAACTCCACAACATGCAAGAAGTAAAAAATTAATTAGGTCAGTAATATTAACAGAATTAAGGCAATGCTATTTGATGATCCTTTTCTGCCAAACTATTATGGAATCCTTGCTCCGAATTATCTTTGAGGCCACAGAGAAGGCAATACCTTAAATAGGGCCCTTTGGTACTTCCTGCAGTATTATGACCCAAGGTGAAGTAGTTATTTCTCAGCACATACAGGTTACAAGGATCACGCAGGCAAAACTAGGGCTCATCCTTAGCCCTCTCACAGATGTCCATCAATTAGGTCAGGCAACATAGGAGCAGGAGATGAGAAGGGAGAGTTTGAACTCTCCCCATCTTTACTGTAACCAACACAAAAGGCAGCTTTGGCCTAAGATCAGGGTGTATTACTTTGTTATCATGCTTTCCCTCCCCTTTAACAGAAGAAAGTACATGATCTGAGTTACCTCCACTGAAATGTTGACAGTATCCCAAACCACAATGATGCTGTTAAATTGTCTTCATGCATATTTGTGAGAGATCCAAAGGGGATATGTGGACTCGATTTATGTCAGTAAAAAAATTCCGAGTGCCTGTACTCTCAGGCTGACATGTTCTGTTGGTTTACCCATGAATAGGAGTTAAGGGCATGAGCCGTGTGGCTGTGGTGTTAGTCATCTCCTGTTTCAGGACAGCACATGTATCAGCATGGCCAAATATAACTTACTAGTCCATGCTGATTGTGGGCAGCTCTATCAAACCTAGGAACACCTGCACAGACTTCATCTCTTTTCCACCACCTTGAAGAAAGATTTGGTAAGTGCAGAAAAACTGATTTACCCAACCTATTGAATTGAAAGCCAGCTAAGATGTTCCTGTGGGTAGTGGTGTCCCCGTGACCTGCATTACAATAATGACAGCTTTCTCAAATGGACTTCTTGAGCTAGCTCTCAGCTCTGGAGTTTGGATAGAAGATATGAAGCAGCCACCCCAGCTTTGAATCCAACCTTTACTCACAAGCTTACAAAATAAGGCAACACAATCAGGCAGAGTGGTTAGTTCAGGTATTGCAAACTGTGCAGCCCTGCAGGAGAAAACTTCTTCACCTACCAGGGCTACAGAGTTGAAATATTCAAGCCAACTAGGTAAAACCTGAGCAAAACAGGACTGTACTTGACTCCTTTGCTGTCAAATTACTGTCCTAAGCACTTTGTAAGCATGTCTGCCCCTGACACACAGCCTCTGCAGAAAAGGGACCATTTCTCCCTGGCTACAAGGATTAAGGAACAAAATACATAATACCTATTTTTTCAGAAGACTTGAGCCTATGGGATGTCTACATTACACAAAACTGAACACGGTTATCTAGGACCCTTTTCTGAGGGCCTGCAGGTGCCAGCCACTTTCCACAGAAACCCTGCTTTACACGTAACCCTTCCAACCACCATTCCTTTTCCACAAAGAACTTTCTTTCATCTCCATATTAGAAAAAAGTTCTTTAACATGAGGGTGATAGATCACCGGAATGGGCTGGCCAGAGAGATGGTGGAGGCCCCATCCCCGGAGTCATTCAAGGTCAGGCTTGATGGGGCTCTGAGCAACCTGACCTAGGTAGAGATGTCCCTACTTGTGTAGGGAGGTTGGACCAGATGACCTCTGGAGGTCCCTTCCAGCCTAAAACATTCTATGATTCTATGATTCAGTTGATGAACAGAAAATCTGAATGACTGTTCAAAGCCCCTCTCTTTTAAAACCTAGAAGGTTCAAACTAAGAATACAAGTTTTGTTGTAAGTGACAACCACAATGTCTTTAATGGGTTTCTTGGGGTAAGCGTTAAGTATTCCTTTCAGGCTTGAAGTTCCTTTCCAAGTACCTCCCATAATTGCCTTCCAGATCTGGTGTGGCACAAAAGCCACACCTATTTCTTCATTGCCTTTTAGAACTAAACTTTCCTGTATAATTGGCTTATTTTAATAACATCCACCCCATTAGGCCATTTTGCAGAAATCTCATTGGAGTTATTCATATATGTTTTGTTTGCTCAAGGACTGGCATCATAAATTCCTTCTCTATATAAGCTCTCTGAGAAGATTAGTTTCCTACAAGCTGTTTCCTTATTGGACCCTCATAATTCTGCAAGAATGGTGAGTTCCTATATCTTATACTGTAAAAGACCATGGTAAGTTGCTATAGATTTTAAAGGAGGTTTTGTTGGATTTATCTCAGTACCCTGAGATTTAAGCAACTTGGAAAAGGTATTAATTCTGTATTTTGAAAGCAAAAATTAGACAGGCACAGGCAGGTAAGAACCTTGGGGAAAATATATCAGCATGTATATGGCAGGAGATTTCTAATAGGACTCCAGGTAAGTTTTTTCACAATCTGTTTTCACTTACATATGATGTTTGGAGATAATCTCTTTTCTGGCAGAGAGTAGCTCAACTCTGTCTCAACCTAGAATTGGCCTTCATTTTTGTGAAAAGTCTGCATGACTGAACATTTAGATAAACTCAAAAATGTTACCTTGATTTTTACTTATTTACAGCTTTGTTGTAGTTCTGTGGGTTTTAACCTCTCCTGCAAAATAAAATGCTAGTTTTTCCTCCTCTCATATCTCAAGTATGGCTTCTTTTTATAAGCCACCTGTTCTATGGTATTCAAAACATGTACAATTTGTGCATGTATATATGTGCCGCTGCTTATTCCTAGTCTACCATTCCTCTCTTACCAAGATTTTAAATTCATCATGACTAACTCCATCCTAGAGTTCTTGCACTTATTTCCTGCATATCCCCAACAAAAGACCTTCAAATATTTCAACCTAGTGTTGAAGGGTAAGAGATTAGCTGAGGAATTTAAGCTGAACTTTCAGAAAAACCTGTTGACAAAGGTTACAGAATTATGTAGGCTGAATATCTGAGTCATTTGGTACAAACTTCAGCTCAAAGCAGGGCCAAGTCTTGAGTGTTCAACTTCAGTTAAAGTTCTTCAGCTTGTTCTTAATCCTTCAATATTTGGGTGAAACATCCAGTGGGTTCTTCAGACTCCAGTGAAGAACTTTTTACAACTATGAGTGAGGCTAGTGTCAGAGACAGTTGGTGATCAATTTTACGGAGAAAATAAGAACAAGATAAATGAATGGGGAGGAGACAGGAATAGAACACACTCCTTTCACAAACAGCATCTGGGCCTACCTGTCCTGGATCATGCAATGCTTGATTTTAAATTTTAAAAGACATACTTTTTTTTCCCATCCCACATGATACTCTGCCACTGCATCTTCTAAATGGTTCAGAATTCCTGATTGCATGTTAAAGTGTCACATTTTGTTTTGAAACAACAATGTATTTTCCTATTTCTAATGGTAGTATTTATCATCAAGACATCTTAATAGTTAGTTAAGTATTCACGTGAATTCTGCTTTTTTGTTCAGAAAACCATCTTGGCCTGCCTTCTTGTTCTTGCTGTTAGCATGCCACTGTCCAATGCTTCTTGCTTCTTTCAGCCATTGGAGCCAGAGCAGTCTAACGGTGAGTGAGATTGTAGGTAAGAAGCCAACTGTCCTCAGCTTGCAGACATCACCATAAACACTGCCTGATTTGATTTATCCATTCTGTGCAATTCACCACGATTTAGAAGTAAGTGGAAACTGTGGCAGGGAAATGGGGTACAGAGACTACAGAATTTGTAACATGTTATAAGAAAAGTGTTTCTCTGAGGAGCACCACACAGGCTGAATTACAAATTAATTTTGTCCAGGGAAGTAGCATAGGCTCAGTTTATCCATCTGTATGAAGTAACAGTTCATGTTTTCACTATGGAGGTATAGTTAGAAATACAGCAAAGTGGGAAGAAGGGCCTTTCTCTCTTTATGTGTGTAGTCAGTATAAAGCAGGAAACAGACTGGCAAGCGTTCAGCACACCAATAAGTTTACTCATTAGTTGTTTCCCTATCCCAAGGTAAGTTTCTAAGAACAGAATGCCTTCTCCCCTTGAGTCTAGGACCACTCTTCCTGAACATAACTAGTCTATCACTCTACAGATGAGCAGAGTCACAGGAAAATAAGCACTAAAAAAAAAGAAACAAGCAATTATGTGGACACAAGAACAGGTGATGTGTGCCAGTATGTAAAATAAATGGAGTGCCCTAAAATAGATCTTTTTCTGGTACAGCTAGTGCTACTACTACAAAAATGAGTTAGCATTTTCAAAGAAACAGAGCATATAGACAAAGACACAATCTAGAAACCCCAAATTCTCCACTCTGTCTTGTCCTGTCTTCATAAAATCCTGCTTTCCAGATCACTTATTTAGGAAGTTTCTCCTGTGGTTGTTGGACAGGAACTGTAAATCCAATATGTGCTTTCTTCCTGTAGCTGAGAATTGGGAAAAGTTTTTTGGGCAGATTTAGTTGTGCACTAAGTGAGGAGTCAACAACAGTTGATGTTAACGAGGGGAGAAGTCAAAGCCTTTTCTTAATTCTGATCAAGTCTCTGCCTTGTTGTCTTTCTGCTGGGTGCTCCAATTCCTGTATTTAAAGACAAGCTACTCTAGGACACCCAATGCTGCTGAGTACCACAGGAAACAGAGTGACCCAGGGCACTCTTCTCCATGCATTAGAATATTAGAATAGTAGCAGTCCTGCCCTATTGTAGAGCAACAGTCCTGCTCTGTTCAGGAACATCTGTGTTTGCCAGATAGGAATGTTAATGTAAAAAACCAACAAAGACCCCACTCATTTTGTACAAGCAATAGCACTGTTAGTGCAATAGGTCTCACATTGGAGGCTGCTTGTGCACTACTTTTTCAGGTTGTCATGACTCAGAAGGACAGCTACATGAATTTGATTCCAGCTGGAGGACTGACGACTGCCTTGATTGCTCCTGTTCCAAGGCTGGAATTCGCTGCTGCACAAGGTGAGTTCAGAGCAGGAAGTGGAGGTTTTCCTCTGCTGCCATGATACACCACAAGTCATTTTCTTTAACACAATGGTCCCTGAGAAACAACCATGACCCTTCTTTCACTCACTTCATATCACAAAGTTATTCATTAACCAAACACCATTATCACTGAGCATTCAGGAAGTTTCTCTGACAAATATAGCTCATGTTTAACACACGATTTTTGATTTGTTTTTAAAAGAGGACTTATTTCTTCTTGGGGCTAAAATTTCAGGCAAGAAAATGACTCCAGGGAGAACATGTTGTTACTTAAGAAATTTCTACTGCTCCTAATCCAGATCTTCTCAAAGCCACAGACTGCCTCTCTTTTCTCTCAGAAGCAGCTCAAGACACATTGGCCTGTCTGTAATTTTTCCTATAGCAACATCCAACCACTCATGGAATTCTTGTTCCATACTGTGTCTGAAGAGAAAAAGCAATTTTTTTTGAGTAGAAAATAAACAGAAACACCCCCAAAATCAGATCACTACAAGTCTCCTCTTATCCTGCTTAAGCAGCAGGCCAAGTAATATTTGCACTGGAGCTTTGTGTGAGCTGCCTTTTCTGCTCCTGAACACCTCACCAGTATAGACTTTCCATATTAAAAGTGTAGATACCTTCTGAAATGAAAGCTGTTTACTTTTTGGTCTCATTACCTCTTTACGTTTCTTTTCTCGATGACAGCTTTGCAACACCGGTTGACTATGATGAAGAGAAGTGTATAAAAATTTTCAATAAGGAGACCTGCACTTATAAAGTAGTAGAGAAAGATGATCACTCAAAAGAATGTCCAGTTCGTGGGTGGGTGGGTTAACAGAGAAGGACTGTGGATTTGAGGGATCTTTCCTTTTTTTTTTTTTTTGTTTTAAGGGTTCTCTCTCTCACAAATTCAAAAACTGAAAAATGCAGCTATTGAGTGAAATCATCTCATAAAACCTAACACAATAAAACTGAATATCTACTCACAAAAGACTCCCTTGGTTTCTCTGTCTTCTGCTTCTCCATGAAGAAAGAACCAACTTATTCCTTCTTAGAAAACAGAAATTAAAGCTGACATTTTTAAGCATCTTCAGCTGCTGAATCTAATTCTTCTCTGGTCACACTTCAGTGCCAGGGAGTATATTCTGTTAGCTGTGCATAGCTGTATCTGAAAGCTAGAATAAAATCAAATAAATCATCAGAAATTCATGTGACTTATTTTCTTCTTTGAGGATGGAAATCTAAAGAATTAACATTAAAAAAACCCCACACCACTAAACCAACCATGGGAAAGAAACAAAACAACTTTAAAAAAAATACACTTTTCTGAACACCGTCTTTCTTATGACAATGCCTTATATCATGATCTTTTAGCCTACATGGTCCCCTGGAGCCTGCCCAGCCTATGGTCTGCAAGAGTCACCAGCTCCCCAGTCTAACCTCGCACTATGCTTCCATAGCACCTGCAGTACAGCAGACCCAGTCCTCAACCCGGGGTTTTGGTAAAAGAAAAGGTCATTTATTCAAATTAACCCTTAAGAAATTCAAGTTATTAAATCGGCCAATAGGCATGATTGTGGCTGGGTGGAGAGACTGATCTGGACTGGTCTCAAACAACTAAGAAGCTCAACAAATCCACAAACAATAACCAAGAGTGATACACTTGTCAGTACAAGGTCTCCCTTCAGGAATGGCTTTATAATATTTATGGCTACATTTGTTCAGTTGCCTTTTCCCACAAGTCACTATGAGCATCCTACATGTCCATACTCTATTTCACCATAACAGAAAGAGCATGTCAGGGCTTCTGTAGTTCCCCATTTCACATTATAGAATGAGCACATACTTTGTCAGCAGGGCCTGGTCTTGCTTTCTGCAGGGTTGAGACAAGCCTCAGCTTGTGCCAGCCTTGATCACACGCTCCAGTGAGCAACACAGGACCCTAGGAATTACATCCCAGTGTTTTATTGCACCTCTGCTTCTCTTTCTCTGTCCTTAGGAAGACTTATTTGTTACACTTTTTTAAATTGTGTGGCACATGCCATCCTGGGGGCCCACAGTAAGGTACTTTATACTACAGTTTACAAGCCAAAGCTGCAAACGTCACTGGGCAAATAGACTAAAGGAATCACAAAGCCCATAGGGCACTTAACATCAAGAACAGTAACAACTACATCTGCTGTAGTTTACCTCCAAACTCACCTAAAACTGACTGCTTTGTAATAGTCTTCAGCCATTTTTATACAGCATAAAGGAGAGATTTTTCTCTGTGTTATTGCCATCCTGGCAGTAGCTGCAATTTAAACCCTATCCACAAAGAGGGGCTTGTGGACTTACTAAGTTTGTTCTTGCAGTAGTAAACTGCCTTTACCTCACATTCCAGGATCCTGAATCGTTTAATCTAGTGCGTGTGCAGGCTGTTAGTTTACTACTTGGTTCTAGTTACTACACTCCTTACCCTAGTACTTAAATCTTGTTTTCCAGTGTTCTGGTCCAACTCATTGTTCTGGATGACCAGCACAAGCCCCTTCAGCACCTGCCAAGGATGCTGAAGTTGGGTTAGAACCATTTTGGAACTTCACTCACATACTTGCACATACAATCACAATTTGCCTACTACAAAGCACATGTGTTTCTTGTGTAAACTGGCTGACAGTGTGACTGCAAGCAGAAATACTAGCTTGCCTCTTCTGTTTCTGCTTCCCACTCTCACCTGCTTGCAAATCTCCAGACTTACAAATCACAAAACAATCCATCCATATTCAGCAATACTGCTTGGGAGAAGCTGTCCCCAGTAGCAGCTGGCCCATGTGCCTGCTTACCTCCCTTTGCGAGTCTATGCTAAAAGAAAGCATATTTGAAGGCATCTTCCAATGTCACCATGTCTAGCACAGGCTACAGCTCTTCAAGGTTGAGGCTAGAGAAGCTGGAAATACTTTCTGAGAAACTACTGCACCATGGTGCATGGAGATTGTAGTGTTGCTATTTCTGGTTTCCACTGAAGGAGGTAACACAGGAGGAGTAGCAGCATGAATAGAGAGACTTTCTACCACAGCCTGTAGTGATAGGACAAAGGGTAAAGATTTTAAACTAAAAAAAGGTTATGTTCAGATTAGATGCAAAGAAGAAATTCTTTACTATGAGGGTGGTGAGACACTGAGACAGGTTACTTAGAGAAGTTATGGATTCCCCATTCCTGGAAATGTTCAAAGTCAGGTTGGAAGGGGCTTTGAGTACCCTGATCTAAAGATGTACCTGCCCATGACAGTGGGGGCAGGACTAGCTGATCTTTAAAAGTCCCTTCCAACCCAAATGATTCTACGGATATCTTTCTGTCTGCAAGAGACTTCCAGGTTCAGTTCTAAGACATGTCCATAAAGAACACTAAGTCTTCAGTAAACTGTGACTGGGGGTGCAGTTGATATGCCAGAGGGATGGGATGCCATCCAGAGGGACCTGGATAGGCTGGAGAGGTGGGCCCAGGTGAACCTTATGAGGTTCAACAAAACCAAGTGCAGAGTCCTGCACCTGGGCCAGGGTAACCAGCATTATCAGTATAGGCTGGGAGAGGATATACTGGAGAGCAGTCCTGTGGAAAGGGACTTGGGGGTGCTGGTGGATGAAAAACTGGATATGAGCCACCAATGTGCAATCCCAGCCCAGAAGGCCAATCACATCCTGGGCTGCAACAAAAGAACTGTGGCCAGCAGATCAAGAGAGGTGATTCTGCCCCTCTACTCTGCCCTGGTGAGACCTCACCTGGAGTACTGCATCCAGTTCTGGAGCTCCCAGCACAAGAAGGATGTGGACATATTGGAGCGTGTCCAGAGGAGGGCCACCAAAATGATCAGGGGAATGGAGCATCTCTCATATGGAGACAGGCTGAGAGAGGTGGGACTGTTCAGCCTGGAGAAGAGAAGGCTCTGGGGGGACCTTTAGTGTCCTTCCAGTACCTGAAGGGACTTACATGAAGGCGGGAGAATGTCTATTCAAAAAGGTTTGTAACAATAGGACAAGGAGTAATGGTTTTAAGCAAGGAAAGGATAGATTTAGACTGGATATTAGAAAAAAGTTCTTTAATACAAGAGTGATAGATCAGTGGAATGGGCTGGCCAGAGAGGTGGTGGAGACCCCATCCCTGGAGACATTCAAGGTCAGGCTTGATGGGGCTCTGAGCAACCTGACCTAGGTAGAGATGTCCCTACTTGTGTAGGGAGGTTGGACCAGATGACCTCTGGAGGTCCCTTCCAGCCTAAAACATTCTATGATTCTATGATTTACTTTCCTTTTTAAGGCCCAGTAGATGTATACACCCAGACTACAGAAAAGCCAGCCTGAACTGGCACTGCTATGTGATCTAGACCTATTTAATCACATTATAAATCCACCCAAGCACTTTTCTCCGCTATCTGCCAAGTCTTGTTATGATACATAGATCTACTCTGTTTGCTATGCAGAAGTAGGAAAGATTCATTTCATGTCTAATCCAAGAAGTTTCCAGGGAGCAGTTTGCTCTCCTTTTGTCTACTCCAAGCTTCAACTTGGAAACACACCGTGTTACCTATAGCATCTAGTTTTGGAACACCAGAAGCACAGCAGGGACTTGGCTCCCTTCTGTAACAAGGAGTCTAGCTGTGGGAGGGTGACAGAATCCTTAAAATCAAGAAAGCAGAGACGGTGCACAAAGCTCTGCTCTTCCCCCTTTTGCCAAGTGATGTTTTGTCTTGGCATTTCACGACTTCAACACACAGCTATAAAAGAATACATCCCTCTACTCTCAAAGCTTTAGATCATAACACTGCTAGCTCCACATAGTGAAAAGAAAACACTCACAGAAGAGCTTTCTCAATTATCCTGACATGTTAAAAGTTCGAGACACTCTGCAGAACCTTGTGAGGCAACACAGCCTAGGCATAGCAGAAGAGTTTGTGTGCTCTCTTCCTCCTATTTTCTCTCTAAACAGAGTATAAAGAGAGGTAGTTTCAAATAACTGGCCCTCTACTCCCAGTAATTCTTTTGAGGGCAAGTCATTTGAGTACTGAAAAAGTATTCTTGCCCTAAAAAAAAAAAATAAATATATTTCTTAGTCTACATACTACTAAGTCTTTTAAGCTTAACACCAGAGCACATATAAATGATTAAAGTTTTCCTGTTAAACAGTGTTTATCACCTTAAAAAATCCAAATTAAACAATCATAAACATAGGAAAGTGCCTATCTCATATACATTATGCATATCAAAGTGGCAGTTTTAGAGTTCACATTAAGCTTTGGGCCAATTAAGAAAAAACAAACTTAGATAAATTAATGAGAATTTCACTTAGTCACTTCACACTTAGTTAAGTCTTCTGTTGGTATGCAGAAAAGTTCACATTGACACCTTTTGAAAGCCTGAAAGTTTCTGTTCAAATTGATTGTTGTGGGCCAAGCTGTGGTTTATTTTAGAACGGACTCATTGGCTTTTTAACAGGCATTTACATGAAACCCCAGAACATAGAAGTTACACAACCAATCTAAAACACTCAGCAAGACCAGATTACTTTCACACTCCTCTCTACCCCCCAAAATTCTCTTTTCACATTTCATTTCTTTCAGCAGGTATGCTTTTTACACTTCTCCAGGGCTACAGTAACATTGCTTAGTTGATATTTCAAGTAGGTCTCCATTAAGGAGCACTGATAAACTGCAGTCCTTTGCCACCACGAGATAATAATCTCCTTCAAAACATACCAGTATTTTCTCCACTGTAATTCCAGACGCTTCTCTTATTACTACCCTGGTCTGTCAAAGATGGAGAAAATCTATGGAGACAGAAACAAGCAGTTTTATTTGACAGCTAACTCTAACAGCTCAGGAACTGTGAAAGAATTTGTTCCCTAAGCTGTATGACATAGAAGTAACTTCAGTCTGCTGTATGAAGGACTGAGTAGCTGGGCTGAAATTCCATCTTGGGACTGTGTAGCTTCCCTAACTTGCTATTCTGAGTCAAGTTATAACTTCATTAGAGTACAACAGCTCCCTCAGGCATTCCCCTTTTCAGTTCCTAGTTTGTGACTCACTTGATCTCTCCTAATACTATTCCTTAGTCTCCCCACATCCTGCACATGGAGGAAACTTCCTCAGGGCTGCAAGAATTTATTTTATTGGAGTGCTCTCTTGTTCTTGCCCTGTTTCTGGACAAAGGAATGCTGTCCTGCACACCAAAGATGATGGTTGAGAAGAAGCGAGAAGTAGTCTGGTTCGGTGCAGTATTCACTCAAAATCCTTTAGACTCCTGAAGTGATAGACCAGATTATTTAACAGAAGTTTTTGTTTTTCAGTTCAGTTGTTTGCTCCTATTTGTAGTATTTGATTTTTAAGACAGACTATTGAACAGGTTCATCCAAAGCATAGAGCATTGTCCTCCAACATTAACAGCAAATTATACAAACAAGTTAGAGAAGAGATGAACTCTGTAGCATTACTATGAATCCTGACAGAAATTTGAGAGTGTGACATCCAGAAGTTCAGCGTTTGGTTTGGTTACATGACTGGTCTCAGGCTTAAATTTTTATGACATAATTACTGTTGAGCAGTTAATATCCTGCATTAAAACCTCCTTTCACTTCTTCCAAGTATCTCCTTTATATGGAGGACTCAGCCATCTCTTTCCAGGCAGAAAGAGTTCAAAAGTTAGAATGACCAAAATTATATCAGAAACCAAGAGTGGCACGCCAGCATTCTCTGCTTTGTGCTCACTTTCAGTCAAGAATTTCAGAGAGGACCTAAGTTTTTCAGCAAGCTGAGTGGGAAGTATCAGAAGCTTGATTGATTAGATTGCTGTAACAACAGCCCAGTTACATTAGTACAGCTTATTCATGTACAGATATGACATCTCTGGAACCTTTTTTTCCTGTTGTTGCTGAGGTTTTTGTTGGCTTGTTCTTTTTTCTCTCCTATAAATTCAGTAGTCTCTAGATGGCATCCTAGTTCTGTCACAGTCCTCCTGTGCTGGAAGGAGCAGATGGACAAGTCAGAGCTATAGAGAACATGGAAACCTAGATCCTGATTCAACTGGCAGACTTGAGCTCAATTTCTGTTTGATCCAACGAGGTTTCAGAATGTAAGTGGCATTTTAGAAGTGTCTGTATATTTAGCCTTTAACCAAGGAGGCATTATGAATGAGACTGAGGATTTTTAAGAGCGTTTTTTGAACTTGGACATAGACTGGCCTGCTAGAATTACCCTTGATAGAAGAGAAGGAAAATTTAACAATAACACAGGAGTTTCATTCAGGAATAGATGCATTAGCACCTCTGATTGTTAACAGAGGAAAACTAGGAGTTTCCCCTTGCAGCACAGCAGTGTGAATTGAGTCAGATGTGATGGCTTGTGAAAACATCACTAGTGGTAAAAGGGAAAGGCTAATATTAATTCTGAAACAGCCTGGTTCATAGAAAACAAAGATAGTGCTAGGGTCAATTCTATCTGGGAATAAGTGACTTCATAAGCTTTCTTAACAGTGGGAGTACTATAGGACCAATCTATTGCTTTAAAGCTTATGGTAACCAACTTATTTCTTACAGAACTCTCAAAACTGCAGGTTTTATATCCATTTCTGTCTATACCGCCCTTTTTTCACTGTATTTTTCTTACCTTTCAAGAATGAAGATGCCAGAAAGAAAATTCCCAGTCCTTTTGGAAAAAATCTTTGTTGATAGAGCTTTTCAAAAGTCCATGCCAGTAACTATACTTAACGTCAGCTTTAGAAATTCCTTGATGTGCATTGTATTTAGTGCAGCATCCCTTAACTTTGAAGATAACAAGCTCCATTTGCTATCCTTACCTCTGCTCAAGAGGTCTCAAGATTATAATCTTCCTAGAGATTTTGCTACAGGCAGGACTCAAAGTTCCTTTTGTACTCCTGTCCACCAAGATTTCCAGCCAAACTCCTCAGAGTCACTACCGTCAAGATGAAGATAGAGAAACAAATGCTTGTATACCAAGTTAGTCTGTGCAATAATTTTCCCCCACCCTTTCCAAAATCCCAGCAACTCAGAACTAGGCATTGTCTGGAAGAAGGACAAATGGCAGAACATGCCCTTTACAATTCAAGAAGTGCATATGTAACCAGCTGCTGCCACCTTTGTTTTCCAGTGCTAATCTGGGAGAAGGATCCCAGGAAACAGTTCTAGTGGCTTCCTGGACACTACAGTATACTGACACAATGTGGTTGACTTGTAATCCTTTATTGGTCAGATAGACACATTTGGGAGGGTGTGGTTGGATGCGGGATACATAGGCAAGACCAGCACCCTGTTTGCAATAGGCAAAACAGGAGATGATGGTTTTAACATATGGCTTGCTCACTAGAAGCTCCTACCAGACTTCTGTGACTTCATAACATTAAGTACTTCTGGGATACTTGAAAAGGGGACAATACACAATGGCTCAAAGATGCCATTGCCAGGTCTAAACAAAGCCAGACCCACCGTGAGGATGGCAGCTTTGGCCACCTAAGCCATAGACTAGTAAACTCCTGTGATCATTGACAAGCCTGGACGCCTTCCTGTGTAACCTCATCTAGGTGTTCCTGCTCTGGCAGGGGGATTGGACTAGATGATCTTTTGAGGTCCCTTCCAATCCCTGACATTCTGTGATCTTTGTAGAGCCACTACTCCTCTGGTGGCCTCTTCAGTATTCCCTTCACCATCTTTTTCAACTCATGCACAGTTCTCTCTCTAGCCTCAGTGAACACTGTTATCTTGTGACAGTGAATCAAGTAGACAACCATCACTACCCTAGGGCTTCCTGCACTCCTCTGTCACTGGGAAACATTTCAGTCGTCTTGCTGAGAAATCTATTTTTAGGAATAACTGAAGTCAAGACAGAACTGTCATTACATGAATGGATCCAATGGGGACAAGGTGAGGGGAGAGGATCTAGAGGGAGCTGCTCTGTCAGACAGACCAAGATCCTCATGCTCTGCACAAACAGAGTTATTAAGTACATAATGACTTCTGTGTTCCTAGCTAGATATCATCTAGCAGATAGCTTTAAACACTGTTAATGAGCATTTGCATTACTTCAGTTTCTTTCTTGAAAGGGTTTTATCATCAGTTTGCTTTGAGCCATGTGCATCTACCTGAGATTCCCTGGAGGTGCCAAGCATGCAGCTCTGACTGCACACAGCATAGGAGAATGCAGCACACAAAATGGTTGGGTTTTGCTGGTTTCTAGTCAGGCAAGAGACAAGGATTTCCCTGGCTCCTTCATATACTCAGTAAAGACAGGAAAGTTGATAAATAAAAAAATGTTGACAGTGTCAAACTAATGGACAGTGTTAAGATTTTTTTAGCCTCCTACTGCAGTTTCAGGAAGTTGTCAAGATAATTTAATTGCCTAGTTCCAAGGCTAACAGAATAGATTCAGCTTAGGAGTAACTCTTCTCCCTCAGACTTTGCCTAGAGTGGAAGAGACTCACACAGGAGCATTAGGGCTGATAACATTAGCTTAAAAGGGAGCATTTCAAAGCCCAGACATTTTAGGAGTACTTTATGGTAGTGCCAGTGTAGTCACTTGTCACAGGCAGAGCAAGTCACACCCAAGAGGCTAAAGCCTTACTTCAGCACTGAAACAGTCAAGAGAGCCAAGGACATCTTCCTAGATCTGTCAATACTAGTTCCTACAGAGAATTTCAGGGCCATCACTGAACTGGTTATATCTACAGCCACAGACTCCAAAGACTTCTTTCAAGAAGGAAACAGCAATGCTGAAGCCTACCATAGTGTTCAGTAATTAAGCAGTATGTTGATGTACTTTTGAATCAGGAAAAACAAAGTAAAGCAGTAGACATCCAGCAAGTCACATCTAAAGCCACTGAAGTTTACTGAATAAGTATTTTCAATGTGATCAAATTTTAATCAAGTTATAGAATTGATACTCTAGTCAGAGTCTTGGTGATCTGGAGCCACTAAATCATCCAGGCACCCCTCTGGCTTGAGGAAGGACTGCAGCCCAGATCCTCCAACTCTGGGCATCTCTTCAGAAAACTCAGAATCCTCCTAATTGGGAAAATGTTCCCAGGGCAGGATTGCCTCCTCAGCTTGGCACAGAGTCACTATTTTAGCCAGGCTGCTATAATATTTGAATAGTTTAGTTTGGCAACTTCCCTGACACACATAGGAGTCAGATAAACATGGAAAGGCAGTGCTGGACGTTCCTCTCATTGCTTAATGGACCTCAAGCTGAGGAGACTCATACATTAACTGCTTCCATACTCCCACAGCTGGTGAAAGAACTTGTTTGACTTGTGTTAGTATGTCTAGAAATGGGCTGCAAGCCCTTGCAGCACAACAGACCTCCAGGTAGAAAGGGAAAGCAGTGAGCTGCCATAGTCTCCACATCTCAAAGGTACTCATCCTTTGAACCCATTATATCCAACAGCTAGACAATCTAGGCTAGANGTTATGTTTTCACCACATTGCCTCTAGCTGCTAACAAAGTCATTTTCAGCAAATAATTCTCTTCAAATAGAAATTAATTAATTTAAGGATTACCAGAAGGAGTATTTTCTCAAGGCATTTCATTAGATACCACAACAGTTTCCTACAGCAAAACCACATAGAGAACAATCTACCAAGGTTAACACAAAACTTGACAGTTACACTGCAAAGCTAAAAGCAAAATACAACAGAAGCTCTAAAGCCTCTTGCTAAGTACACACAAACAGAACTTACATAAATCAGATCTTTTGTCACAACAAACAGCAGCCACCCCCTCCACAACTATCCCTTTACACCAGATCCCTCAAGAGACCACACTTGTTCTGCCACTACTCTTTTTATCCCCAAACCACTTCCAGTGCAGCTTTGCTTCCTGTAGCTATTTGTCAATCAGTGGAAGGTAATGAGTTCAGCCATTCCAATCAAGGTGTCTAATTAAACCCAGGTGTGCTGAAAGAGCCAAACTAATGGAATTAATGCAACTCATTATGCTGAGAATCCTCTGGTAACTTTTAAAACTTGCAACACCTATGCTCCAATTCAGTAAAGCATTGAATCTCTACAGCCCCTGATGCAGCCACAAGGATCCGTGCTAGTTTTCCTGGCTGCTTGTGAGATGCAGCCTCACATACTGCGTGTTGCAACAATCTAATGGCATGAAGACCCAGACACCTATGGCAAGATGTGTATTGAAAGAAACGTCCTTATTTCAGTGTTGCAGAAACAACACTGCTGTTCTTGTCTGATTCCGGCTGTGTTAGAGGCAGGGTATGTATATGGTGGAAGAAAATAGGAACTTTTTCTTTCTTTGCCTCCCTCAGTCCTTAGCATCACTGCTGTTGCTGTCAGGAAGGGAGAATTGAGTGACAATCATCCTGACTATTATGTTTGTTTCTGGACTGAGACAATGCGCAGCTCATCTCACTTTTGCTGCCAAAAAGGACCTCTCTGGTCATGGTGATCTGCTTCTATTCCCCAGGCCTGGCTTTGCTTCAGCAATTCAGAGACAGAAAACTACAGCTAGTTCCTGCAGGTTGCTAAATATGGAAAAAATAATGTCTCATATAAAATAATTGAAATTATAATAAATCAGCTTGAGAACAGTGAACTCTCCACATCACTGCACTGTATGAATGGCCTGTTCTATACCTGGGGGCGATCTCCTTGTAGCAGGTCAGCTGAACAATGGTGCCCTGCTGCCTTGCTTAGCATGTGCCCTTTCCCCACTGTTCCTTGATGGCCTGCCAGTTCTGGAAGCATAGCTTTCCAGGGGTCAGACTCTTCCACTGACACCAATGCTAATGTGGAGGAACTACTCTATCTATTGGAGTTTCTTTAGATTTACATCAGCACAATGGAGATCAAGATGCNGGATAATTACCTAATTAAGGAGGCTAATAATCTTAAGTGAGACAATAATTTATAATCCCTTGAAGAATCCCTGCTGCCCTTGAAGTCAGAAGTCGCTTGTTACATTTCCTTACATATCATACACTCTGACACTTACCCCTCCTCAAAAAACAGCACAAGGTGTATCAAGTTACAGCAGGACACAGAGCAGAAGTGGGTCTAGCCTCTAGACCCTAGTCAAATGGNAAGACTTTGAGGTGCCACCTTCTGATTGGTGATTGGAACAGGTTAGTGTGTCCATTGGCACCCAAAGTGCTCACATTTACATCACCTCTTTTTGCACTGACTATTGTTTTCTCAACTGTATATAAATACACACTACTCCTCATTATGATATGTGAGCAACTCATGCAAGTATGGTAAGTTAACAGCTTATAGTGTGTGTGTATTTACACCAGAAGTATTTTTTAATCTAAGTTTATTGGGAATAGTAGGACTCATCCTTAATTCCGTGCAAGTTAGTCTGCTAGGCTTTTGACAAAACCACTCAATTTTAAATAAAGTTTCTGGTTTCTTTTCTAGAAGTTCTTGCTGGTCTTTTGCATGATCCTCTTCTCAAGGACTTTGTGTGATGCTCGCTGTTACTTTAGACCAGCCAGCAAATATGGTAAGAATGGCAAGTATATTAGACATTTCTGAAGCATTCATTCAGAAATTTGAAGCCTTTATTTCTTAGAAATGTTGGAATAGTATAACACATTCTTTGCTGAGGAATGATCCAAACATCTATGTATTCAAGAATCAACCCACCTGGAAGTATCTCTGCACACACACAGAGAGACTCTATCCTGTTCAATAGTTACCTTCAGGGTTGATGTATAACTGAAGTCCTTACCCATATAGCAAAAAAGATGTACTTTTAAGCATCATTGATTAACCTGAGCAGGGTACTTGACACTAAAATCAAAGCAAAGACAACACAGTTGGTGTTTAAATTCAGTTTAACAGAGCAAGTTGTAGTCTAATTAGAATTGAGGAGGAGGAAGAAATTAAAGTCTAGACCTGAATGTTGAATACGAGAAAGGGCAGAAAGATCCTACCATGGCCATAAGGTAAGGCATACCCATTGCAATAGTAGAATAATACTTCTCTGGTGAGTGTTTGCTACCACTTTATCACACTGCGTCATACACTCAAACAAGCTTCGGGAGCAAAGACACGGTGTCTTTTCTCCAGAATGCTCAATTAGATTCTTCCCTGGTGTGACTCTACAGAAATCAGTGCTTTGATTGCTAGTCCACAAACATAAGACTGTGGTTTATGTGTGTTGATATATGTTCATATCGATCTACTGACTATTATTTTTTGGTGCATATATGCAGGTTGCCTTTCAAACAGAAACCTCTATGTGTTTGGTGCTGTGTGGAAGACTGAAGATTGTTACCAATGCAAGTGTAAGATAACTGCAATGATTTGCTGCAGCTTGTAAGTTCACCCAAATTATTTGCTTATTCAGGAACCAGTTGGAATGTTCAGACTTAAAAAACCTCACTGAAAGTGTGCATTGGAATTTCACACTCACATGAGCAAAATTTTTCATGTTTTCCAGTTAGCTTTAATAATGATCAAGTAGATTAACCTGGCAATCACACAGATTTCTTTGAGAAGAAAGAAAATGAAATGCAGCTAGTGTCTCTCAGCACACAGCTCTTCCTCATCGCCTAGTCCTCCTTCTGGATTTAATGGTTCTCTTTAGCCTCTGTTTTCTTCCTCCTCCTATTCAGCAGCTTGTCTTCAGATACCTAAACACCGTACAACACACATGCGAGCTTCTGCAGCTCTGCACCAGACCAGATGCCTGCAAGCATCTAATTAGGCCAGAGCTGCTCCACATCCTTCCCATGCTGCCAAAAGCCCACCCTTCCTTTTTATCAAAACATGACACATATGCCCTGCTCTGATAATTTGCTTTCTAAGTCTTTTCATGAGTTCCTGCCTCAGGATGACACATGAAGGAGAGCTGTGTCTTCCCAAGTATAGTGGTATGGACTGATTTTCTCCCCAGAGGGCTGGAAAAATTTTTCTTGGGCTGAGGGAGAGAGTCTTATAGAGTCTTTGAGGAAGGATACAACCCAAGAAACTCTTGGTGGGAAATATTCCTGGTTGTCCTCAGCCATAAGAGGGAGAGAGTCAGCCTGTGCGGAGAAAAGGCTGTGCTGGGAGGTATTCATGCTGGGATGATTCAACACTCTGTTGTTATTATTAAGAAAGTCTTAGTTTGAATGGGTAAGACAGAACTAACCCTTATTTTGTCTCTGTGTGGTAATGTATATCCTATTTAGACCCTAAGAGAATGATCAGTGACAACTGCATTTAAACCAGAACAAACATTGGGAAATCC
>VYZX01016118.1:147798-159085 GCA_013401335.1 Brachypteracias leptosomus | reverse complement strand
GGAGGGGTGAGAAGGTGCTTGGAGGGGTGAGAAGGTGCTTAGAGGGGTGAGAAGGTGCTTAGAGGGGTGAGACGGTGCCTGGAGGGGTGAGAAGGTGCTTGGAGGGGTGAAAAGGTGCTTGGAGGGGTGAAAAGGTGCTTGGAGGGGTGAGAGGGCACCTGGAGGAATGAGAAGGTGCTTGGAGGGGTGAGAAGGTGCTTGGAGGGGTGAGAAAGCATCTGGAGGGGTGAGAAGATGCCCAGAGGGGTGAGAAGATGCCTGGAGGGGTGAAAAGGTGCCCAGAGGGGCTGGGGACAAGGGACAGCATGAAGGGAACAAGGTCCCATCACCCTTCCCTGGAGGAGGAGGTGGCAATGCCACGTCCAGGGCTCTTTGCCCAGCTCTGGTGCTGCTGGCACAGCCTCCCCAGGGCCTGTAACCACATTTACACCTGGGAAACGGGTAAATAAAGAGCAAAAGCAAAGGTAATGGCTGCAGAAAGTGGTGCCACAGCTCCTCTGTGGCTGGCATGGCTGGCACGGCTGGCACGGCTCCAGGGCTGCTCCCTCCAGCACCAGTTAAAGCTGGGACCAGCACCAGTACTGGGTAAACAGGGAGGAAGGTGCCCCTTGGGGTGGCTGCTGAGTCACATCTCGAGATGGGGAAGGCACCAAATGGAGCTGGTGAGGAGAAGGAAAAGCCAAATGGGCACCAACTGGCTGGAGGGGGGGTCCTGGTTGGTGCTGGAGTTGGGAGAGAGCAGCATCCCCTCTCCTGGGCTGCTGGGGGGGCAAATGGAGGCCAGGAGGACCCCGGGGAGGATGGAGGTGGAGCTGGGGACACCAGCCCTGTGGAGCAGTGACAATGTCATGTGCCAGCACTCAGATTAGTCCCTGGCGTTTGAGGTTTGAGAGCTGGTGCTGATAGAGGAGATAGGGCTAAGCCAGATTAGAGATCACAGGAGTCCAGGGAGGAAGGCAGCGCTATCGGGGCTCAACACACGGTCACCCCTGCACGGGAGCTCCCCCTCCACCCCCCCGGGGCACTGTCACTCCCTGGGGACACTGCTGGGGGTTGTCTCATGGGCTGGAATGTCCCAGAATTCCCTGGGGACCCAAAGAGACATGAGCATCCACACTGCTGGTGATGCGGGGGTAAAGCAAATTAGGGGAGCATGTGAGACCCCTCCCCGAGCCCCTTGGATGGGTGAGGTGTCCCTGCACCCCGTGATGGGGCTGGAGAGGAGCCAGCCGAGGAACCATGCCAGGGAGAGCAAAGGAGAGAGCTGAGAGCAATGGGGAGAGGAGAGAGGAGAGTGATGGAGAGAAGACAGCAACTGAGAGAGCAGAGACAGCAGGGGAGAGAGCAGATGAGAGGGCAGAGGAGAGATGGAGATGGTGACGGAGAGAGCCAAGGTAGAGAGCAGAGGAGAGCACAATGAAGGGAGCTGAGGAGCAAGCCAAGGAGAGAGGAGAGTGATGGAGAGAGTGGAAGGTGCAGAGAGTGAAGTGACGAGGGCCATGGAGAGAGCAGAAAGAGCCGGGAAGAGGGTCATGGAGAAAGCAGAGGAGAGCAGGGAAGAGAACAGTGGAGAGAGCAGGGAAGAGAGCAGGGAAGAGAGCAATGGAGAGAGCACAGACGGCAGGGAAGAGAGAGATGGGGAGAGCAGAGAATGCAGGGAAGAGCGATGGAGAGCACAGAGAGCGCAGGGAGGAGAGTGATGGAGCAGAGGAGGGCAGAGAAGTGAGCACTGGAGAGAGCAGAGAGAGAGGGGAACAGAGCAATGGAGAGAGCAGAGAGACCAGGAACAAGAGTGATGGAGGGAGTAGAAAGAGCAGGGAAGAGAGTGATGGAGCGAGTAGAGACCAGGGAATAGAGGGATGGAGAGAGCAGAGAGACCAGGAACAAGAGTGATGGAGAGCACAAAGAGTGCAGGGAGGAGAGTGATGGAGAGAGCTGAGGGAGTGGGGAAGAGAGCGATGGAGTGAGCAGAGGAGGGCAGGGAAAAGAGCACTGGAGAGAGTAGAGAGGGCAGGAACAAGAGTGATGGAGAAAGCAAAAAGAGCAGGGAAGAGAGTGATGGAGAGAGCAGAGCAAGCAGGGAAGTAAGTGATGGAGAGAGAAGAGGAGGGAAGGGAAGTGAGCGATGGATAGAGAGCAGAGAGAGTGGGGAACAGAGCGATGGAAAGGGCAGAGTGTGCAGGGAAGAGAGAGATGGAGAGAGCAGAGAGGGCAGGGAAGAGCGAAGGAAAGAGCAGAGAGTGCAATGAAGAGAGCAATGGAGAGCAGAGAGCAGGGAAGAGTGATGGAGAGCACGGAGAGTGTAGGGAGGAGAGTGACGGAGAGAGCAGAAGGAGCAGAGAACAGAGAGATGGAGCGAGCAGAGAGACCAGGAACAAGAGTGATGGAGAGAGCAGAGAGGGCAGAGAACAGAGAGATGGAACAAGCAGAGAGACCAAGAACAAGAGAGATGGAGTGAGCAGAGAGGGCAGGAACAAGAGTGATGGAGAGAGCAGAGAGACCAGGAACAAGAGTGATGGAGAGAGCAGAGAGGGCAGAGAACAGAGAGATGGAGCGAGCAGAGCACGGGGAAGCGAGCAGCCCGAAGCGGGCAGCACTGAACACACACTTACAGGAAGGACTTCATGTCCAAGCCGCGGTTGCGGATCTGCCCCACCACGTGGTCCCAGCTGCCGGGGTTGGAGCGGCTCCGGCCACCCGCCGTCCTCTGCTTGGAGCCGGCGGCCAGGCCCTGGCGCCCTTGGCCGCCGCCGCCTCCGCCGCCGCGGGAGCCCCGGGGGTTGCCGGTGGCAGCCGAGGAGCCGCTGTGGGCCTGGAGGTGGCCCAGGCTCTGGCTGGTGGTGGGCTGGCTGTGGTTGGCGCGGTGGTGCTGGCTGAGGGGCTGCTGGAGACTTTGCTGGCGCACGAGCGTGCGGGGCCTCTGGCATTTGGGGTCGCCTGCTGAGGTGGGGATATACTCAAGGGTAGTGGCTGTGGACAAGGTGGAGTCCTCGAAACTTAGGGAGAGGAAGGGCAGAGGGGAGGAGAGAAAGGAGAAGAAGGTGAAGGGGCAGAATTGGAGGAAGGAAAAGAAGAGAGTTAGAGAGAAGATCCCCCAGCGGAGGGAGCGCTCCGGCAGCGGCCACCGGCTGCAGCCGCCGGGTCCTCGGCCCCTCGCCCGCGTCTCGGCATCGCCGCCGACGCGGGGGTCTCGCCTCGTTGCCATCATCTCGCCCCGTGGCACCGGTTGGGGGTGGGTTCCCCGAGCTCCCCCGCAGCGCAGGCGGCACCTTCCCAGCGCGCCGGCCGACCTCGTCTGCCAGCTAATTAGGGCGTGATGGCGAATCCCCGCGGCGCCCGCTCACGTGCTGCCGACCTGCCCGTCCTCAGCCCCAGCCCAGTCCCTCCCAGCCCAGCACCCAGCCGCTGGCACCACCAGCTCCCAGCATCCCCCATCTTGCAGGAGCGGGATGTGGAGGGGTCAAAGTGACCGTCGTGGTGACGTGCCACCAAGCTGGGTGGCACCGGGGCCGTGCCAGCAAAGAGGGACCCCATTGGGGTGGGAGCTTGGCCGCGCTCCCAGCCGGTGGGTGGTGGGATGGGGTGGTGAGGATGCAGCCCCGGTAGGGTGGGGAGTGGTGGAGAAGCCCAGCCCTGCATGGGTGGGCTTGGTCAGGCTGGCAGAGAGGAAGAGCAGGCGGTGGAGGAAGCAGCGATGCCCATGCAGGCAGCCCCACAGCACAAGCCTGGCACTGCCCATGCCCACAGCAGCCTGCTAAGCTGGTGGCAACAACACTGAAGGGTCCAGCCAGCCTGGCAAAAGCCCTTGGGGGTCCTCGATGCATGAAGACAGGGGTCTCCCCAGGTCCCTGGCACCAGGGAAGTGCCTTCAGCAGCAGCCACCAACTGCACCCTGGTCCCTGTGCCACCCAGGGCAGCCACGGTGCCAGCTGAGACCGTGTGGCAAAGCTGTGCCATCGTGCATTGCCAGCAGCGGGGGGCAGAGAGGGAGAGGGGAAGGATAAATAGCTTAAAAACAACCAAAAAAAAGAGGTGAAGAAAGAGCAGAAGGTGAGAGAAAAGAGAGAGAGGAGGGAGGGGAGGGGAGAGGAGCGGGGAGCTGGGACGGATCCAGCCCCACGGACAGGGACGAAGGGTGTGCAGGGCACTGCCCGGGCACCGTGCCCCCCTCCCCACCCCCGTGCCTGCCGCCGACCTCCTTTCGCTCGCCCATCGAATCCGAAATTAGTTCAATTTACAACCTCTCAGTCACAGGAAACTAAATCTGGCTCCTCTCGGCCCCGCGCCAGCTGGAGGTGCGAGCTCCTGCCAGCACCGTGCCAGGCGGCAGCACGGCCTGCCTGCAACCTGCCTGTGCCCACCTTGCCTGTGCCCAGCCTGCCTGTGCCCATCTTGCCTGTGCCCAGCCTGCCAGACCCCCACAATGACCCCCATCGACACCAGAGGGTGCCCAGGTGGACAAGGAGCCACCAGCATCTGGCTGGGGTCAGCACCAGTGTGGGCAGCAGGAGCAGGGCAGGGATGGGCCCCCTGGGCTGGGCACCTCAAATCCTGGGTTAATTTTAGGCTCCTCCCTCCCAGAAGGAGCTTGAGGGGCTGGAGCGTGGCCAGAGAAGGGCAAGGGAGCTGGGGAAGGGTCTAGAGCAGGAGTGTGGTGAGGAGCAGCTGAGGGAGCTCAGGAGGAGGCTCAGGGGAGACCTTGTGGCTCTGCACAACTCCCTGAGAGGAGGTTGGAGCCAGGGGGGGTGAGATCTCTTGTCCCCAAGGGATGGCACAAGAGGAACCGGCCTCAAGCTGCCCCAGGGGAGGTTGAGGTTGGAGCTGAGGAGCAATTTCTTCATGGGAAGGGTTGGATGAAGCTGCTCAGGGCAGAGTCCCCATCCCTGGAGGGGTTTTCCAGGCTGGAGATGTGGTGCTGAGGGCCAGGGGTTTGTGGTGCCCTGGCAGGGATGGGTCAACGCTTGGACTCCATCATCTCAAAGATCTTTTCTAACCAAAACCATTCAATGACCCAACCCACACCCCCAAAGACACGCCCGAAGCCACGACACTTCACCAGCAACATCCCCTTCACTCCGCCCTCCCCACCCAGCTCTCCCAGTCCATCCATCCACCCCTCTCTCCATCTCCCACCCCCTCCAGATCCCCCAGCCGGGACACCAGAGCCCCTCCCCACGCCGGGACTGGCACAGGCGGCGCTGGCACAGCCTCGTGCGTCAGCGGAGGTGCCACCCGGCGGCGCGCCCGCGGCTCCCGGCGCGGCAGCTGCTCGGCGCCTTTTCTTAGCCGCCCTTCGCACCTCCCCGGCGGGTTCCGCTTCGCCGCCGAGACTGGGGAGGGGCTGAAGGCTCGGCTGCTCCCCCCTCTTCCTCGCCTCCTCCCAGCAGCCGAGCTGGAGCGCGCAGCAGCAGCGTGCCAACCGGGCGGCCGCGGCTCCAAACTGGGAGGGGGAGCACCCAGCTCGACGGAGAAACGGAGGAGAAACCAGGACGGAGCTCACAGCCACATAAATCATCATCATCATCATCATCTCCCCCCACCCTGGTAGAGCTACGGTTGCTGGCAGCAGTGGAGGGGTCTCACCAAGACCTTACTGTGTGCCAAAGGGTTTTCCCCTACATCTAATAAAACATCGACCTTCCCCTGGCATCAAGAGGTTGAGCTACAAGAGAGGCGCCGGGTCTCATGGTTGTGCTGTGGATCAGGAGGGAAGGGGGTGGAGATGCCACAAACCATCCCTGGTGGCCACATCCCAGGGATTGGGACATGGCAAAGTAGCTCCTAGTTTTGGGGCATCACCAACGTGGTGCACTCTGCCCTCAGGGATGCCAAGAAGCTTCCCACTAGGAGAGCATCCAAAGCTGCCCAGCTGGGGCTTGAGCACCACAGCCCCTTCTTGCCAAGGAACTAATGAGAGGACAAGAGGTGATGGCCTCAAGTTGCACCAAGGAAGGTTTAGACTGGACATTAGGAAGAAGTTCTTTCCTGCAAGAGTGGTCAGGGACTGGCCCAGGCTGCCCAGGGAGGTGCTGGAGTCCCCATCCCTGGAGGAGTTCAACGAATGAGTAGATGTGGCACTTAGAGACATGGTCTGGGGGTCAGGGAGATGTTGGACTTGATCCTGGAGGCCCCTTCCAACCTAAACCATTCCATGATCCCACTCCCCCTGAGCCAAAACGCTGCCAAAACACATCAGGGAGTCTCAGCAACTCCTCGTCTCCCTCGGCACCACAACCAGGGGCTCTCTGGGTGACCCCCATCCACGCACAGCCCACGGCGTGGACCCCGGGCAGGGCTGGTGATAGCGAGGGGGGCGTGGATGGGTGCCGGGGGTGCCGGTGCCAGCCCGTGCGTGCTCACTCACTTGGACAGGCTGAGCTTCCCTGCTGCCAAGTGGCTCTGCACCGTGTGCCAGCGGCCTCGTGCCGCCTTCCCCGTGCCGGGCTCGCTGTGGGCAGAGATGCTGCTCCTCAGGCCGTCCTCTCCGAGCCGTTGCTTCTCGCCGGGGCGGCCGTCGCGCTCCCCGGCCAACCCCGCGGCGGCCGACGCCGTCAGCTTGGCCCCTGATAACAGAGAGCCACTGGGCCGGGCCGGCGGCCGGACCCCCCCAGGACAGACAGGAAGGGAGCCGGACGGACAGACGGACACGGTGGTGGTGGGGGAGGAGCCGTTTGAGAAGGGGGAAGGGCAGGGGAGAGAGCCAGAAGGGGACAGACGGACAAGAGACGGACAGACAGACAGAGAGAGAGAGAGAGAGAGAGAGACATCAGCACTGCAAAAGAAAAGGGGGCTTGCATAGGGGGGTGGTGGCAAAATCATCCAAAGTAAAGGTGGGGGGCAAAGGGAGGGAGGGTCCCGCTCGCCGGCAGCCCAGCCCCGGGTGGGGACCCGTCCCCGCACCGAGGGGGTGCCCCCAACGCGCAACCCAGTCCTGTGCCACGAGTCAGGGGTGGTGGTGGTGGTGAGGATGGTGGTGATGAAGGTGGTGGTGATGATAGAGGTGGTGGTGGTGATGATGATGGTGGTGATGATGATGAAGGTGGTGGAGGTGGTGATGGAGGTGATAGTGATGACGATGGCGACGATGGTGATGGAGGTGGTGGTGATGATGATGGTGACGATGGTGGTGGAGGTGGTGGTGATGATGATGACGGTAGTTGTGGTGGTGATGATGATGGTGGTGATGATGATGATGATGAAGGTGATGGTGATAATGGAGGTGATGGTGAGTTGGGGGGGGTCCCGCCCGTTGGAAGCGGGAAGGAGGGGGTTGCTCGTCTCCATGGGGCTGCCCATGGGGTGGCGTGCAGGGAACCCGTGGTGAGGCAGCGGAGGAGGAGGAGGAAGGAGAAGGAAGAGGAGGAGGAGGAGGAGGAAGGCGTGTGGGTGCTGCCCATATACTCACTATACGGAGCAAACCCGGCAAGGAGAGACTCACTTGAGGGAAAGCCGCGGGTCACCGTACGGGGCGTAAGGTGAAATGTTTAGAATAAACTCCTTGGGAGGGTAGGAGCTCCATTTCTGCTGCACTGTGTTGTCATTGTTATTCCAAAAGTCTCTGTCTAGATCGCTACAGCGGCCGGAGACCAGGGGAGAAAGAAAAAAAAGGGAAATACAAGAGAGAGAAGCTGAATTCCTGCGAGAAGAGGAGGCAGGGGGGGGAAAAACAAATTAAGAATCAAGATAAAAACCAAGCCCTCCGCCCCCGGAGCGCCGGGATCCTGCGGAGAGAGATGGGGGGAGCTCGGCCGCCCACCCCTGGGACACCAACACACACACACAGACGGACAGATGGATGGACAGACGGATGGACGGAGCAGGGCAGAGCTGTGGAGAGACAGGAGGGGGCAGCTGGGGGAGGAGAGAAGGATGGTGGAGGGGTTAGAGAGGTGCCGGCGAGTGAGGAGATCCTGGCACGTGTGTCTGTGTGTCCTTGGTGTGTGTCTGTGTGTCCTCAGCATGTGTCTGTGTGTCCTCCTCGGCAGCCAGGTCCTGGAAGCTCACACTGCTTGGTTGGAGACCCCTCCAGGTCCCCTCTTGCTGGACCAACACAGAGCCTGGACCTCCTGGCTCCCAAGCTGCCTGCCAGGGGTTGGTTGAAAAGCCCCCAGTGCCCAGTTCTCGTGCCCCTCATCGATGCCCAGGTTGAGCCCCGGCTGCACAGATGCTGGGGAGGGAGGGGAGACCCCCCCGTGTGCCACCATTGGAAGGGGTTGTGCCCCCTCCTCCAGTGCCAGCTGGGCACAACCAGCCCTGCCAAGGTCGTGCCCAGCTACCGAGGTACCCCCAGATGCCTGCACCCCAGGAACCCCCCGGGAGGAGCTTTGCCACAGCCTCTGGTGGTCCAGCCCCGGCTCCTCCCAAGAGCCCTGTGAGTGCCAAGGAGGGGCAGAGCCAGAGCTGGGGTGCCCAGGAGAGCCCCCAGCAGCTGCCAACCCCCCGTTTAACTCCCTACCCAGCACCATGAGATGCCCCAGCTCTGCTCTCAGAGCTGTGCCAGCCACACCAAGGAGAGCTCCACCAGCACCTTGACCTCTGCATCCCCATGGACACCACCCTGAGGTCCCCATCAGCCCTGCCCATGGCTCAGTGGGCGAGCCAGGAGGGGCACCCAAGGGTGCCAGCTCTCCCACTCTCCCAGAGCCCCTCTCCCATGGTGCTGGGGGACCTGGGGACACCTCCACCATGACCAGGGGGAGCAGGTGATGCTTTGACACAACAGACCCATCACTGGGTCTCCTTGGCAGCCCTCGCTGCCAGACTCACTCTGCCAGGGGCAGCCACCTCTGTGGCTCCTGGCTCCCCTGCCCTTCTCTTCCCCCCATAACCCTGGCACCTACTTGATGGTTTTCTTTTCACTGCGGCCTCGGCTGGAGTCCGGGGTCCCTACGGTCTCCAGGGAAGTCTTGTAACGCTTACCCTGCGGAGAGCAGAGGAGAAGGGGGGGTCAGGGAGTGGTGGGGAGACCCCCACCCCACCCCAGAGCATCACAGCAGAGGAAGAGGGAGCTTATCCTGGATTTTGCCCCTTTTCCCTCACAGCTTCCCCATCCCACCAAGCAAAACTCCCGAGAGCTTCATCCCTTGGTCCTTACAAGACACCAACCTGGATGTCCTGGCACCAGCCCCAAGGGGCTGCAGGGCAAGAGGGGGGGGTTATATCCTACATCACCCCAAGGACAGAGCAGCAGCCATCACCCCCTATAGCCTTCCACAGACCCGCTGGAGGAGGAGCTGGTAATTTTTAGGCTTAATTGGACCTGACTTAATTGAGTTCACCTTCCCCACGAAAGGGAGGAGCAGGAGCTGGCCCCAAACTGGGGCTCCTAATCAGGGCACGTCGCTGTGATTTCCGAGGGCAGGTTCAGGCTGTGCTGCTCCTGCTGCCAGCCAGGGCGGACAGGAGAGCAATTAATGCCAATTAGCCAACAATTAGGAGCCGAGGCTGCAGGTGGGATGGGAGCAGCTGCTGCTGCAGGGGTTCCAGACCAGTGCTCCCACCATGGTGGGACCTGGAGCTTGGAAACAAGGAGTGTTTCTCCCTTCTCCCCCTTCTCCCTGTCTGCGTCACCTCTGCTTGGAGAGGTCTCCTTGGAAGTGCTGTGTCAAAGGACTCCCTGCACCCCCAGCATGGGTGTCCTTGGATGCCCATGGGTTTATCCTGCTGGGAGCTGCAGGGGTGTTGGACCTCCTTGGATGCCCGTAGGTTAATCCTGCTGGGATCTGCAAGGATGCTCAACCTCCTTGGACACCCATGAGCTAACCCTGCTGGGAGCTGCAGGGATGCTCAACCTCCTTGGATGCCCATAGGTTAATCTTGATGGGATCTGCAGGGATGCTGGACCTCCTTGGGTGTCCAAGCACTTGTCCTGCCAAGATCTACAGTGATGATGGACCTCTTGGATGCCCCTGGGCAATCCTATTGGGATCTGCAGGGGTGTTGGACCTCCTTGGATGCCCATAGGTTAATCTTGATGGGATCTGCAGGGATGCTGGACCTCCTTGGGTGTCCAAGCACTTGTCCTGCCAAGATCTACAGTGACGATGGACTTCTTGGACGCCCATGGGCTAATCCTGATGGGATCTTCAGGGGTGTTGAACCTCCTTGGATACCTACAGACTAATCCTGCTGGGATCTGCAGGGATGCCCAACCTCCTTGGATGCCCATGGACTAATCCTGCTGGGATGTTGGACCTCCTTGCATACCCACAGGCAATCCTGCTGGGATCTACAAGGATGCTGGACCTCCTTGGACATCCAAGCACTTGTCCTGCCAGGATCTACAGTGATGAAGAACCTCCTGGATGCCCCTGGGCAACCCTGCTGGGACCTACGGTGCTGTCAAACCTCCTCGGATGCCCATGGACCATCCTGGAAGGACTCAGCCCTGAGCTCAGCGTTGTCCCCAGGTGGCCACAGCGCAGGGCTCGTGGGGACAGGGTGGCAGTGGCTGCTGGCTCACGCTCCCCTGGCACTAGCCAGCCCGGGGCAGGGAGCGGGGCCAGCCCGGCAGCCGCCCAGCGGGGTTGGCCACGGTCCCCATCAGCCCTTCCAGCTCCGAGGGCCGGCCGGGATCCATCATTCCCAGTCCAAGCTCCCTCCCGGCCAATTTAGGCTTGTTTGTTCCTCTGCCAGCTCCGTCCTTCAGCTCCAACCTTCTCCTGGTGGGTGCTCAACCCTTCATCACCCTCCTGCCCAGCCATGGGTGGCACCAGCCAGGCTTGGAAGCCCCTTCCCATCCTCCTCATCCTCTGCAGTGGCAGCTCCCATCACCTCCACCCTGCCCTGTCCCCACCAAACCTCCTCCCTCCCCTTCCCACAGCTCGGGCATCACTGGGGTGGGCACCTCAGAGCATCACTTGACCCAGGTTTGAATCTGATGGTGAAGGAAACATGGATGGGTCCTGGTGCTCTGGGAGGAAGGGGAGGAGGAGGATGGATGAAGGGCAGGGGGGAGCTGCAGAGGGGCTCAAGGAGGGTGCCCCAGGGTGCTGGCATGGGTGGCACAGCAGGACCAGTGCCCGGTGCTGCCAGGGACAAGCTGGCTGCCATCCCACGGGGCTCTTCCAAGCAGGAGCGAGCCCAGCAGGACAGGGGCCAGCTCATCACAAATATATATCTCTATATATACATCATGGGAACCTTCCCTTTATGCTGCACAAACAGTTTCACCCAAACATTTAATTATCACATCTCAGGAAGAGAAAAATCAAAGCTGCTGCCAGCACCTGCTGCACACCCTGGCACTGCCCCCCAGTGCCTCCCAGTGCCCCCCAGTGCCTCCCAG
>VYZX01016118.1:59623-127661 GCA_013401335.1 Brachypteracias leptosomus | reverse complement strand
GGGCTGCACCCCTGGGTTAACACCCCCCCCCATCATCACCCTCTTCGCTGCCGCGCACACCCCTCTCCACCCCCGCGGGTTCCCGGTTGCTCCGCTCCGGGGGGAATCCAGGCCGGGTTTTGGCGGTGCCGGGGCGCGGCGGCGGCTGCCGGGGCACTGCGGGCTCGGCGGCGGCTGCGGGCGGCGGAAAACCCGGCCTGGAATACCGGAGCGGGTGCGAGCTGTGCGATCGCTCCCGTTATATCCCCCCCCCCGAAGCACGTCAAGGCAATTTCAGCCCCGGCGTTTATTGCCTGTTGGCTACAGGGATGAAGGAGAAGAGCAAATAAACGGGAGAGCTGCTCCGGGCTGTGCAAACAGCGGGGCCTGCCCGGCATCCCCACCTCCAGCCGGGGTCCCGGGGGGCTGGCCTGGGGGTCCCCGGGGTGGGGAAAGGGGAGACAAGGAGGAGACCCCATCACCTGCTGCAGGAGGTGCCCCTGGATGAGGGCAATGGGGTGAGGGAGGATGATGGAGGCTGGGGTCTTTGCTCCCAGGACTGGGGGTTGTGCCTGCTTCCCTCTTTTGCTGGGATGGGGGAGTCACAGATGCACCCCAGGATGGTGCCATGGGGCTGGAACGCTCACTGGAATGGTTCAGGGCTTGTGGGAACCTCGAGGGACAGAGCCCAGCAGGATGGTGGGGATCAGGTGGAGCCATACTGGGCTGGGGAGAGCCAGAAAACCACCATCATGGTGGCTCAGAAGCTCTTGGCAGTAAACCTCGACTTTTGTTGCCCCCAGGCTGGGTTTGGAGCGGGGAAGGAAGCACGAAATTTCTCCTTATTTTAACCTTTACCACAGAAAAACCTGTGGACAAACCCCTGAACCAACAGTCACTGCATTTAGGGATGGAGCTGAGCTGGGGGCAAGCGTGACCCCAATGCCAGGACCTTCCCCGACAGCGAGGTGCCACCACTTGGCACTGCCCATTCTGGTGATAAGAGACCCAGTCTCGTGTGTCTGACTCACACTGTGGGCTCCTCATTGCCCATCCTGTCTTGCCACCCTCTGCAGCACTTGCCAGGGCTCCGGGGGCTTCTCCCAGCCCCTCAGAGCTGGGCCAGCTATACCCCATCACGGGCATGATGCCAGGGACGGGTGGCAGCCGGTGCTGCTCGCCGGGGAGCCACGTGCCAGGCAAACCTCTGCCCGTAGGCCCGGGCTCAGCCGTGCCAGCGAGGGGGCCGGGTGCCAGCCTGCTGCCAACCCCCGGCGAGGAGGGAGAACCCTCTGCCCTTCCCACCTCTGCCCTTCCCGGGGGGCTGGCAGAGCCTCCTCACGGGGATGTGTGGCTTTATTTTGATTTTTTTCTTTATTATTCTTCTTCCCCCCCCCCTCTTTGCGGGAACCTTCTCATTAAGCCCTTGGCACAAACCCGTGCTTTCACTCTTGCTTTTCTCTGCTCTCTTCCCACACACTCTCCAGCGAGCTCTCCCCTCCCCAGCCCCGCACAGACAGCCCGGCAGCGCCCTAACCTCCCGCACCCACACACCCGCCACCTCCACCGGGGGCCAAGTGGGTGCCAAGCGCTGCTGACTCACGCCAGAGCCAGGACCTGGCACCTCCAGGGGTGCCAGGGTGAGCCCCTGAGGATGGCCGGGCACCCAACTGGGCGCCGAGCACTTTTCCCTGCCCGCCGTGATGGATGGAAGGGGAAAGTTGGATGGAAGCAGCTCAAGGTTGTGTGGGGAGATGGACCCCAGTTTATTTGTCCTGTCTTGCCCGTGGTGGGGATGAGGTGCCACCAGCCCTGTCCTCTCCAACTGTTCTCCCTGCAAAGTCCTGGTCCCCCAAATCCCTGCCCCTCTAAACTTCTGCCCTCCCAAACCCCTGGGTATCCAGAGCCCCTTCCATCCCAAACCCCTGGGTAACTGGAGCCCCTTCCATCCCAAACCCCTGGGTACCCCAAATCCCTGGGTAACTGGAGCCCCTTCCATCCTAAATCCCTGGATAACCTGAACCCCTGAGTCATGGGAGCCCCTGCCATCCCCTGAGTAACTGGAGTCCCTTCCATCCCACCCTCTGGGTACCCCAAACTCCTGGATCACCTGAGCCCCCGCCATCCCAAATCCCTGGGTACCCCAAACCTCTGGGTAACTGGAGACTTTTCCATCCCAAACCAGTGGGTAACTGGAGCTGCTTCCATCCCAAACCCCTGGATAACTGCAGCCCCAACCCTCTGGGTGCCCCAAACCCCTGGTCAACCTGAACCTCTGCCATCCCAAATCGCTGGGCACCCCAAGCTCATCCCAGCGTGGTCCCCCTGCCCCATCCACAGCACAAGGAGATGCTTCTGCATCTCCAGCATGGTGCTGGGCTGTACTGGGGTGGCACCATGGGGACTATAAGTGTCCCCCCAGGCTGACCCACTCCTAGGACTCATCCTGGGGAGCAGAGCATCTCCAGCTTCAACACCAGCTCCAAACCCCACTGGGGAAGCCCCAGCTCCTCTGCCAGCCCCAGCATCCCACCCTGGTCCTGCCCCCGACCAGAGCTCCACCAGTTCAGCCCCAGTTTCTGCCAGGGAGGTGCCAGCCCAGGGCTCCCTGGCAGAGGTGGGTGCTGCTGCCAAATTGCAGTTTTCACTTGCCATCCTCTCTGGCTTTCACACTGCTCAGAAAAGAGTCATTATGCTCCTTTCTTCTCTCGCTTTTATTTTGACGACGGGGAGAAAATGGGTATTTCTTATTCTCCCTTCCCACCGAACGGGGAGAACCTTTTCTTTGCTTTTTTTTTTTTTTTTCCCCCTTTCACTCAAGCCTTTTATACAAATTAATCTCTGGGCCGAGGCCAAGCCTGGGGGAATTTCATCTGAAACGCTGAAATTTTCGGAGCCTAACGGGAGTAATTACAGGGGGTCAGGAAGAAAACTCTTTCCCAACTCTAACCAGCCCCGGCACTTGTTACAGCCAATAAAGATGTTAATGACCCACTGGTGGTGACTGGGGCTCTCCCATCGCTCCTTCTTCCTCCTCCTCCACTGCTCCTGGTCCTGGGGATGGGGTGGGAATGGGGCCGGCGCCGCGGTGCCGTGTTTGTCTTTCTGTGCAAACACCATGTGGGGTGGAACCGGTCGGGTGGCCCAGAGGGATCAGGGGATGATGAGCTCACCAGAGCTCGCCCGAGCTCATCTGAGCTCGCCAGGAGGCTGTGGGTGACCCGGGAGATTTGTCCCAGGAGGATGCTCATCCCTCCGATGGGTTATTGCAGTGGATGAAGCGGCCAAGAGCGGCTGGGTGGGGTCAGCACAAGGGTGAAGGGGTGAGGGAAGCTCTGGGAGGAGGAATTGGGGGTGCTGGAGCTGAGAGGAGAAGGCTCCAGGGAGACCTTCTGGGGGCCTTGCAGGACTTGGAAGAAAGATGGGGAGAGACTTTTGAGCAGGGGCTGTTGGGACAGGACAAGGGGGATGGTTTGGAACTAAAAGAGGGAGATTTAGAGGAGAGAGAAGGTGGAAACTTTGATGCTGAGGGTGGTGAGAGCCTGGCTGAGGTTGCCCAGAGAGGTGGTGGCTGCCCCATCCCTGGCACCATTGCAGGGGAGGTTGGAGCAACCTGCTCTAGCTGCAGATGTCCCTCAGTGAAGGGGTGTTGGACTCAATGACCTTGGAAGGCTCCATCCCACCCAAACCCATCTGTATCTCTGTTAAGTGCTGATTGACCCACTCACCAGCCCATGTACCCTTGGTGGCCAGCCCAGCTTCTCACTGGGAGCCTGGCATGTAACTAATCGGTCCAGTGGCTGCTGAACACCCCCTGAAGTGTCTTAATTACCTTGAGCACCCGTCAGGTCCCAGGGAGCAGCTGCCTGGGGCTCGGGTCCCTCCGGGGCTGTTTGCCCTGGGCACCGCCTGCCTGTTTGCTCCTGCTGGGCCAGCCCTTGGGACATGGAGCTGCCACACCAGGGCCACACCAGGGCCACACCAGGGCCACACCAGTGCAAAGAGACAGCGTGTCCCAGCTCAGACAGAGGTGACATTTTGATGGCCAAGGGCTGGTGGCTCTGCAAGGTGGCTCATCCTGAGCACCCCTCAGTGCCAGCCCCTTTCCCAGCATCTCCAAGGGGGAGCCAGGATGGTGCTGGGTGCCACGGGGATGCCCAGCCCGGCTGCTGCTGGGTCAGGGAGCTCTTGGCCCACGGGCACTGCTGGAAAGCCCTGAGAGGAGCAGGGAAAGGAGGCAGGTGGGGCTGAAGGTCACGATTCAGACTTTGCCTGTGGCACCACCAGCAGCAGCTGCTCAGCAGGTGAGACGGGCACCGCGGTGGCACCGCAGGGCTGGGATCCTCCCTGCTGGCCCCGAGCCCACGGCAGCCCTGGCATCACCCTAGAGATGCCCTGGGAGCCTCTGCAGGGGGGTTCAGCACGGATGCTGCCCCCCAAAACCCCCACAGAGACTTGGGGCAGCTGCTTTGAACCCCGTCCAGGCAGCACGGCTGGATCTTTGCCCCCTCTTTCCCCTGCCCTTTTCGGGCAGCATCTCCTCTCATTTGAGATGCCATTAAATAAAAGGCTGGAGCACTCAGCCTGAAATGAAGGTCCTGTGGTCACCCATCACCTCCCAGCCCTGCGCCCGGAGCCGAGGCTGCTCTAAAACCCTGATGGATGCCCTGCCCAGGGCCAGGGAGGGAGGTGGCAGCTGCCCAGCAGCCATCACCCGAGCTGGGCTTTCATCTGCTCGGCCCTGAGCTGGGAATCAGGTTTCGATCGATGGAGAAGCTCTTGCTCCAGCCCCACTGCCCTGACTCAGCAGGTCCCAGTTGCCCAGCAGGGTTGGGCACCGCGGTCACGTCCCGGCGCCGCTGCCTCCCAGACACCCCCCAGGATGCTCATGGTGCCCTCAGGTCCTCACCATAAGGGTTGGCATCATCCAGGCAATGGCGAGGTGCTCCCACCACCCAGCACGCTGCCCCCAGGGAAGCTGGGGATGGTGGTAATAGGGCACAAGGAGCTCCAGGGGGTGTCTGTGGTGCCCCCACTTTGCCCACCTGGCACTGCCAGGGCTGAGAACACAGCCTGGGAGCACTTCACAGCAGCATCATGCCCTGCTCTCCCCTTTAGCCCCCACCCAAACCCTGCTGACCCCCCCATCCTCCCTCCTGCTGCTTTCCCAGCCCTTCGGCTCTAGCTGGGGGGGGGTGATTTTCGGATGAGCATCAACGAAGAGGCAGCGCTGGCTGGAGATGCTGCCCTTGGGCAGGGCTCTACCCTTCCTGCCCGCCCCAAAGTGCTCCTGCCATGCCAACGTGGGCTGAGAGCTCCCGTGGGCATCCCCAACAATAGCTCTCCACGTCCTGATGCTCGGGTAATTTGTGGTACGTGGCCCCATCAGGAGTGGTGACCTCTATTAGCCATGCTATTAGTCCCATCAGGAGCTCCTCCAGCAGAGTGCTGGGGTTGGGCTTGGTGGGGTTTTTTTGATGGTGGGTAGAAAGGCAGGAGGGTTCTGCTGAGGAACTGAACAATTAGGGATAAATCATCCCTGTGCCTGTGATGGAGAGGAGCTGGAGGCTGAGGGCTGGGGGGGATGTGTAATTTCTCCTCCTCCTCCTCCTCCTTCTGGCCATGGCAAGGGCAGGAGTGAGGTTGTGTGGGACCAGCTGGGAAAAATCTGGGAGAGGCATAAAATGAATGATCTGCCTCAAAATCAGGGGTATAAAAGGGCTGGAGGGAGAAATCACTGGTAGACTCATCGTCCTAACTGGCAGCAGCTCCTTGGCTCTCTCCCACTTTTGGGCGACCACCTCAGATTTGTCACCTCCCCAGAGAGGTTTTGGGGTGAATCTGCCCTTCAAAGCCTCAGGAGATATTCCAGCATCACCCATGAAGTTTATTTTGCCCTGGCATCCAAGGAAGCTCCTCTGAAGGCAGCAGCTGGTTGGGCAGAGTAGCTCTGGGAAGAGAGAGCTCCAGAGAAGACCCATCAGGAAAGACCAGAGCTCCAGGGGATGGATGGACTTGGCTTTGCCAGGCTCTGCCCAGCTGCAGGAGGGACTCAGGGGAAGCCATGGAGCAGGGACGTGGTGGGGAATTCCTGGCAAGGCAGAGGTGGGGGGGTGGGAAGGTGAGGGAGCAGGGCAGGGGTGATGATGCGTGGCCCAGAGCTGCCATATCCGCCTGTAAACCAAACATCTCTGCTCTGCTGCAGGTGGCGGAGCAAAGTCCAGTGTCCCTGCCAGGGCTGGAGCTCATCGGGCAGGAAAATCCTCCACGAGCTGCTCTCCTCTCCCTGGGTCTCCTCTCCCTCTGCTCTGCCCTAGTATTGGAGTGTTGGGGCAGTTCTGGGCTCCTCAGTTCAGGAGAGACAAGGAGCTGCTGGAGAGAGTCCAGGGGAGGTTCTGGAGATGCTGAGGCTGGAGCATCTGTGTGCCCAGGACAGGCTGAGAGCCCTGGGGCTGCTGAGCTGGGGAAGAGAAGCCCCAGAGGGGATCTGATCAGTGATGATCAAGAGCTAAAGGGTGGGGGCAAGAGGCTGGGGCCAGACTCTTGTCAGGGGTGCCCAGGGACAGGCCAAGGGGCAGCGGGCACCAAGTGGAACCCAGGAGGAGAAAGTTGTTTGGGGTGAGGGTGTTGGAGCCTGGCCCAGGCTGCCCAGAGAGGTTGAGGAAAGATCCCAAAGAGGCCTGGACACGATCCTGGGGGAGCTGCTGGAGCAGAGGGGTGGGACCAGAGCATCTCCAGAGGTCCCTTCAGACCCCACCATGCTGGGGTGCTGTGTGACTCACCCAGAAAACAAGGACAGGGAGGATGAAGAGGAGGGAGAAGCAGGGAGGATGAAGAGGAAGGACCCTTGTCCCAGCTACGGGAAGGGCAAAGGTGGGGGATGATCCTGGCACCCTGTCCCAGCCATAAAGAGCCATTTGTGGAGGAGTGTCCTCACTCATGCAAGCACTCAGCAGAAAGGCTCCTAATGGCTGCTGAGCAACACGGGGGTTTATCCAGAACAGGTTGTGCCAAACCCCTCTAATAACCTCCTCGAATGTAATCAGGGATGAAGGGGATAGGGCAGCTCTGCTGCCTCCATCCAGGAGGTTGCTCCAGGGCTGTGGAGCTCACATTAAGGAACTGGCCCCTTCCCAAGCAGCTGGAGATGCCACCAGCCAACAGCAATCACCAGTGGGACCCCCCTTCCCAGGCACTGTGGGGTTCCCAGCAGCCCTGGGGAGGGGTTTGGCAGCACCAAGACTTACCAGGGGCATCCAAAGCAGCTGGGAGGAGCGGGAGGAGGTGGAGAGGGCAGCTCAGGGCTCGGAGGGGACGGTTGTGCTCGAGGAGAAGAGCTGATGGTCTCCAGGGGATGGGTGAAGTCGCTGTGCCAGGCTGGGAGACCTGATGCTCCTCCTGGATCCCCCCCAAGAGCTGGGAAGGAGCTGGAAGGTCCCCAGGGCAAAGCAGAGGAGGGGGTGGGGAGGGGTTAGAGCCACGCCAGGGCTGGTGGTTTCCTGATTTCTGGAATTTCCGTGCATGGGAAGCACTTTGGGCTCTGATGGGGATGAGCTGGGGCAGTGCCAGTGCTTAATTGGGCTCCGTTGTGTCTTGCCCTCATTAGTGGTGGCTTGTGCTCAAGGAAGAGGAGGGTTCTGAGGTGGGTTCTCTCTCCTCAGGCTTGGGGCTGGGTTCTCCACCCTCCTGGAATGCAGTGGGATGGGAGTGGGTGAGGGATGGGATGGGATATGGGGTGGGATTGGGAACAGGTGGGATGGGATGGGATGGGATGGGATGGGAAGGGATGGAAGAAGGGATGGATGGGAAGGAATGAGATGAGGAGGGATGGAATGAGAAGGAAAAGGAAAGGATGAGGTGGGATAGGAAGAAATGGGATGGGAAGGGAAGGGATGGGATGGGATGAGAAGGGATGGAATGGGAAGGAATAGGATGGGAAGGGATGGAATTGGGTGGGATGTCTAAAGTGCCCCTCTGAGGAGCATGCATATGGGGTGTCTCCATCTGTTACTGATGTTTTGGGATTCCAGCTGGGGGTGAATAGCCCAGAGCAGGTTATTCCCATGGGATGGTGCAAAGGGGAGCACTGGGGCCGAGCTCAACCCCCCCTGGGCTTTGGGGGGGACTCAGCAGCCTGGGGGGGCTGTGAGCACATGGTCCCAGCCTGGTAACTCCTGGGCCAGGAGGTGGCAAAGGGCTGGGTGTGGGGAGCACCTCAACAGGCTCCTCTCCCCCATCCTTCCATCCTCACCCTCTCAGCACACCCTGGGCGGCTGTGGTGGGTCTCCCACCCCTCTAGGGCTGCCATGGTGGGTCTCCCACCCCTCAGGAGCTGCCGTGGGCTCCAACCCCCCCTGGGGAACATCTCCTGGGGTGACTCAACGGCGGCTGCTTCCCCGACGGGGTCCCCTCTGCAGCTGAGTGTCACCCGCTGACGCAAATCCTCCCACCCCCGGCTCCAGGTGCCACATTTAGAAAAGGTTCCAGGGATGGTGCCAAGGAGGAATCAGACACCCCCAGCCCCGGGGCTGCCCCCCTGCCCCCCAGGACAGACCCTGGAGGTGGGTGGGTGAGCCCTATGGGTGCCCTGCAGGGGTCACCCCCAGTCATGGGGCAGTGGGGGGGTGTGGGGAGGTGCCAACCTCATGATGTTCAACGAGACCAAGGGTCCTGCATCTGGCTGGGGCCATCCCAAGCAGGCTGGGCAGGGACTGGCTGGAGAGCAGCCCTGAAGAAAAGGACTTGGGGGGACTGGTGGAGGAGAAGCTCAACAGGAGCTGTCAGTGGACACTTGCAGCCCAGAAATCCTGGGAACACTGGGATGCTCCAGGAGCACTGGGATGCTCTTTGAGCACTGGGAACACTGGGATGCTCTTTGAGCACCAGGAGTCCTGGGAGCACTGGGATGCACCTTGAGAACTGGGAGCACTGGGATGCTCATTGAGCACTGGGAACAGGGGGATGCTCCTCAAGCACTGGGAGCATTGGGATGCTCCAGGAGAACTGGGAGCACTGGGAACGCTGGGATGTTCTTTGAGCACTGGGAACAGAGGGATGCTCCTCAAGCACTGGGAGCATTGGGATGCTCCAGGAGAACTGGGAGCACTGGGAACGCTGTGATGTTCTTGGAGCACTGGGAACAGAGGGATGCTCCTCAAGCACTGGGAGCATTGGGATGCTCCAGGAGAACTGGGAGCACTGGGAACGCTGTGATGTTCTTGGAGCACTGGGAACAGAGGGATGCTCCTCAAGCACTGGGAGCATTGGGATGCTCCAGGAGAACTGGGAGCACTGGGAACGCTGTGATGTTCTTGGAGCACTGGGAACAGAGGGATGCTCCTCAAGCACTGGGAGCATTGGGATGCTCCAGGAGAACTGGGAGCACTGGGAACGCTGTGATGTTCTTGGAGCACTGGGAACAGAGGGATGCTCCTCAAGCACTGGGAGCATTGGGATGCTCCAGGAGAACTGGGAGCACTGGGAACGCTGTGATGTTCTTGGAGCACTGGGAACAGAGGGATGCTCCTCAAGCACTGGGAGCATTGGGATGCTCCAGGAGAACTGGGAGCACTGGGAACGCTGTGATGTTCTTGGAGCACTGGGAACAGAGGGATGCTCCTCAAGCACTGGGAGCATTGGGATGCTCCAGGAGAACTGGGAGCACTGGGAACGCTGTGATGTTCTTGGAGCACTGGGAACAGAGGGATGCTCCTCAAGCACTGGGAGCATTGGGATGCTCCAGGAGAACTGGGAGCACTGGGAACGCTGTGATGTTCTTGGAGCACTGGGAACAGAGGGATGCTCCTCAAGCACTGGGAGCATTGGGATGCTCCAGGAGAACTGGGAGCACTGGGAACGCTGTGATGTTCTTGGAGCACTGGGAACAGAGGGATGCTCCTCAAGCACTGGGAGCATTGGGATGCTCCAGGAGAACTGGGAGCACTGGGAACGCTGTGATGTTCTTGGAGCACTGGGAACAGAGGGATGCTCCTCAAGCACTGGGAGCATTGGGATGCTCCAGGAGAACTGGGAGCACTGGGAACGCTGTGATGTTCTTGGAGCACTGGGAACAGAGGGATGCTCCTCAAGCACTGGGAGCATTGGGATGCTCCAGGAGAACTGGGAGCACTGGGAACGCTGTGATGTTCTTGGAGCACTGGGAACAGAGGGATGCTCCTCAAGCACTGGGAGCATTGGGATGCTCCAGGAGAACTGGGAGCACTGGGAACGCTGTGATGTTCTTGGAGCACTGGGAACAGAGGGATGCTCCTCAAGCACTGGGAGCATTGGGATGCTCCAGGAGAACTGGGAGCACTGGGAACGCTGTGATGTTCTTGGAGCACTGGGAACAGAGGGATGCTCCTCAAGCACTGGGAGCATTGGGATGCTCCAGGAGAACTGGGAGCACTGGGAACGCTGTGATGTTCTTGGAGCACTGGGAACAGAGGGATGCTCCTCAAGCACTGGGAGCATTGGGATGCTCCAGGAGAACTGGGAGCACTGGGAACGCTGTGATGTTCTTGGAGCACTGGGAACAGAGGGATGCTCCTCAAGCACTGGGAGCATTGGGATGCTCCAGGAGAACTGGGAGCACTGGGAACGCTGTGATGTTCTTGGAGCACTGGGAACAGAGGGATGCTCCTCAAGCACTGGGAGCATTGGGATGCTCCAGGAGAACTGGGAGCACTGGGAACGCTGTGATGTTCTTGGAGCACTGGGAACAGAGGGATGCTCCTCAAGCACTGGGAGCATTGGGATGCTCCAGGAGAACTGGGAGCACTGGGAACGCTGTGATGTTCTTGGAGCACTGGGAACAGAGGGATGCTCCTCAAGCACTGGGAGCATTGGGATGCTCCAGGAGAACTGGGAGCACTGGGAACACTGGGATGCTCTTTGAGCACCAGGAGTCCTGGGAGCACTGGGATGCACCTTGAGAACTGGGAGCACTGGGATGCTCATTGAGCACTGGGAACAGGGGGATGCTCCTCAAGCACTGGGAGCATTGGGATGCTCCAGGAGAACTGGGAGCACTGGGAACACTGGGATGTTCTTTGAGCACTGGGAACAGAGGGATGCTCCTCAAGCACTGGGATGCTCCTTGAGCACTGGGAACACTGGGATGCTTGTTAAGCACTGGGAACACCGGGATGCTCCTTGAGCACCAGGAATCCTGGGAGCACTGGGATGCTCCTTGAGCACTGAGAGCCCTTAGAACAGAGGGAGCACTGGGATGCACTGGGAGTACTGGCAGCACTGGGATGCTCCAGGAGCACTGGGATGCTCTTTGAGCCCTGGGAACAGAGGGATGCNGGGTGGTGGGACCAGGGGCTGGAGCATCCTTCCCATGGATGGAAAATGAAACGAGGGGCGATGGGGACCCCAGGCTGGGACAGGGTTGGGACATCTCCCTGCAGCCACCCACGCTGTGGCCAGATCCTGGTTGTCCTCCCACCAGGACCCCACCAGTGGGGACCAGTCTGGCCAGAGCCACCCCCGGGCTCAGGGCTTGGGTTTCCAGCGGCTTCCAGGAAGGCATTAAGTTAATGCATGAAATGTGATTTCAGGCCCCGGTGCCCGGCTGGGGACGGGAGTGGGGAGCGAGTGGAAAATCACTTCTGCTGCCAGCAGCAATTTCTTTTTTTTCCCCTTGCTGGCAAAGGTGTTTTAAAGAAGAGGGGGAGAGGAGGGACGGGGACGAGCCGGACCCTCCAGGCAGTGAGAAGTTGCATTTCCAGGGTGCCGTGCCCCTTTCCCAGCACCATAAGGATGCTGGGATGGGCTGTGCCAGGTGCTTGGTGTCCCCATCCCAGCCCCCAAAGTGCGTATTCCCAGCCCCAGCTGCAGGAACCCCCCTATTGCTGGTGTCCCCCCCAAAGGGAGCAGGGCCTGGTGATGTCCCAGTCAGGGGAGAGGAGGAGAAGGGGGTTTGGGGTCATTTAGGGTGCTGGGACCCCACAGTGGGGTTACACCTTCTCTCCTCACCCTTCCCAGCTGGCCCAAGCGGGATGTGCTGCTGCTGGGATCCCATCCAGCTCCACCACATCAATCCCATGGGAAGGGGTGGTTGGTTCCCCCCCCATCCCACCCCATCCCCTCCAGGTCGAGACACCCAAGGAAAAATCAATACCTGGCTGCAAAGCCCAGCAGCTGCCAGTGGCTTTTTATAGCAGAGCTGTCCCATTTGCATCCTTCCTCAGCCCTGACCCAGGGAGACCGACCTCTGGCTAAATTAGCTGCGTCGTCCCGGGGGAAAACAGGCTTTAAAAAGCACCAGGCAAAGAGGAGGAGGTGAGGCTGCAAGTGCTGGAATATTCCACCACAGCCACCCCTCGTTGTCCCAACCCCCTGCTCCTCACAGGGAGCTCAGGCTGGGCCCCCATGGTTCTTGTCCCCCCTCCTGGGGGGTGGGATGGGGTGTCCACCTGCATCCCTCATCCCTCTTTCCCTTGGGATCGTTTTCCAAAGGGAATAAGGGGTGTGGGCAGGAGCAGAGCTTGGTTAGTCCTCCTCCAGGGGGGTACCCCCACCTTGCAACCCCCTTGGGGTGGGTTCAGGGAGGGCTGCCAAGCAAAGAGCACCTTGGGGAGCCCCCTGGGAAGGAGGGAGAGGGATGGGGGACCCCAGGATGGAGAGGGGGGTGTCCTTTACCCTCCAAGAGTCCCCCTGGTGCCCCCCTGGTTTAGGGAGGTGCCAAGGCAGGGGGGTGCAGAGCAGGCTGGCAGATCTAGGTCACTAATGTGAGTAACTAAATGAGCTCCCTCATTAGCTGCCTCCACCTCTCATGGCACCGAGGTGTGTAAGTCAGTGAGGAGGGGGGTTTGGGGAACCCTGGGTGGGAAGGAAAGAGAGATGGGGCCCTTATCCCAAGGGGATTGGAGCAAGCTGAGAGGTGGAGAGCTCAGGTTGGGGTGACATTGCCAGGGATGGATGGATGGATGGACAGACAGGAGGGGCTGGTGTGGGCACAAGCTGGGCATGGGCTGGAGCATCCTCAGCCCCCCCCTTGGTTTAGGGCTTTCCCTGCCCTTGGAACAAAGATTTCCCTGCTCACAACGAGCCCCAGGTGCCTTCATCAGGTGCTGGGCACCAGCCTGCCAGCTGGAGCAGATAAAAGAGCAACCAAGGGAGGGGGGAACCTCTGCAGGGGGAGAGTCAGTCTGGTCCTGGGCTCTGCAGGGATGGCTGGGACCTGGAGCTGCTGCTGGGGTGCTGGAGGAAGGTGAGTGACCTCAGGGAGCTTGTCTGGATCATAGAGCCCTGTAGATGGACCTGGGTTTTTCCTCCACCTCCCTCCTAAATGACTTTTTCTCCCTTAAAACTGTTTGGCTGGGGCTTGCTCTGCCTGGGGCCACCAGCCCTGTGCCCTTTGCTGCTCCCAACCTGCCTGTTGGGGGTCAAACCCAACCGTGGGGCCATAAAACCTCTTCTTGCTCTCATTCGCTGTTAGTGAGCCCCAAATTATGTCTCTGGGTTGACTTGAGCCCTGATATTGTGTCACCATAATGCTCAAGTTGTGCCCTACCCATCACGAGGGTTCTGCCCTGACCTTGGGGGAGCTCTGGGGAGGTGAGGACCTGGTGCTGGTGCTCCAGGTGGGTAGGAGAAGGAGCTGGTGATGCTGGGAGAGCAAGGGAAAGGAGGAGGTGTTGCTGGGCTTGCTGAGTGATAAGATCTGGAGTGCAAGTGGCAGGAGCCCTCCTGAGGAGGAGTCAGTGCCACTGATAAGGGGCTGGTGACCAGGCAGAAAACATCTCAAGGAGACACCCTCCAAAGGTCTGCTCTGCTGGCTGGGCTGGGCTGGAGGCATCATCCCCACCCCCAGGGGCTGGTGTCCTCCTTGTGCTGGGGGGCCTGGGGCAGCTCTGGAGTCCTCAGCACAGCAGAGCCATGGAGCTGGGGGAGCGGGGCCAGAGGAGCCCCAGCAATGGTGGGAGGGCTGGAAGCCTCTGCTGGGAGAGTTGGGCTTGGTCAGCCTGGAGAAGGCTCCAGGGAGACCTTCTGGGGGCCTTGCTGGACTTGGAAGAAAGATGGGGAGGGAATTTTGAGCAGGGGCTGTTGGGACAGGACAAGGGGGATGGTTTGAAATGAAAAGAGGGAGATTTAGAGGAGAGAGAAGGTGGAAATTTTGGGTGCTGAGGGTGGTGAGAGCCTGTCCCAGGTGGCTGCCCCATCCCTGGCACCATTGCAGGGGAGGTTGGAGCAACCTGCTCTAGCTGCAGATGTCCCTGCAGGGGGGTTGGACTCAATGACCCTTCAAGGTCCCTTCCAACACTTGATGATTCTCTGAAGTGCCTCCAGCATCACCCTGGGGCTGTCCCGGCAGCAGGAGCCCTCCCAGCTCCATGCACGGGTGAGCCCCGAGCTGGTGGCACCGAGGATCTCCTGCAAAGCCCTTGAGGACCCTAGCAATGGGCAGTGCTGCTGGAGGCCATGCCAGGGCACAGGCCATGGTGCCAACCTCACCGGGTGACCGGGAGCAGCCAGGGGGGTGTAACTGGTGCCACCGTGAGCAGCTGAGGCCGGTGCTTTTAGGATGAGTGATTACAGCAGCCTAATTTGGAGCAGCAGGATCTGAGAGCCTCTGCCAAGCTCATTTGCAGGACAGCCCTGGCACAGCCGGAGCTGCTGTGCTGGGCAGCTGGCAGAGCTGGTGCCCACTTGGCCCTGGCTCTGTGCCCACCAGAGGTGGCCACAGCATCACTGGCCTGGCCCTGTGTCCCAAAAAAGGGGGTTTCTGCTGTCCCATGAAGGAGGAGAAGGTGTTGCCCCCATTAGCACCTTGGTGGCTGGTAGGGCTGAGCCTGGAGTAGAAGGGATGGAGGACATTGGAGACCTTGTGGATGAGGGGGGGATGTGGGTAGAGACTTGGGGCAGCATCTTCATGTCCTTTGGTGGTTGTAGGATAAGGAGAGAGGGTTCAGATAAAATACTTGAGGCTTTCTACGCTTGAGTGAGGTCCAGTCACGGAATCCTTGCATGGTGGGGTCTGAAGGGACCTCTGGAGATGCTCTGGTCCCACCCCCCTGCTCCAGCAGCTCCCCCAGCATGGTGTCCAGGTGGATTTGGAATCTCTCCAGAGAAAGAGACTCCACAACCTCTGTGGGCAGCCTGGGCCAGGCTCCAACTCCCTCACCCCAAACAACTTTCTCCTCCTGGGTTCCACTTGGTGCCCGGTGCCCCTTGGCCTGTCCCTGGGCCCCCCTGACAAGAGTCTGGCCCCAGCCTCTTGCCCCCCCCCTTTAGCTCTTGCTCAGCATTGTTCAGATCCCCTCTGGGGCTTCTCTTCCCCAGCTCAGCTCCCCCAGGGCTCTCAGCCTGTCCTCAGCTGCTTTATTCCCTGTGAACTCTGTGTCCTGCTTGGAACTGGTCAGTGTCTGGGTGGTGTAAATGACCCTGGCTTGACCACAGCCAACATGTCACTCAAATCACCCTGATGAGGTGGTGACGGGACAAGGTTGTGTACGTGGAGCTCATTCCCCAGAGAAGCTCTCACCCTGACCTGGTTGCAGAAGCTCCTCTCCAAGCTCCACCACCCAGATGTTCCCACTTGCTGCCTGAGCTTCCCTCTGAGCTTGTCACAAAGCACAAAAAGGAGCTGGAAGGATGGAGAGGGGGGGGGGCATCATGTGCTCCTGGCACCCCCCCATTGCCCTGATGTATGGGGGACAAGCTGTGCTGCAGCCTTCTCCTCCCTGGTGTGCTGCCCAGGAGGGAAGAAGATGGGGACAGCCCGTGGCAGGCGAGTTGTGCTGCTGGCACACATCTCCTTGGCTTGTCCCAGCATCTGTCTGTTTGTGGGGGTTTATCTCAACAGCAGCCCTGGCACTTTGGCACACGATACGGGAGCTGCTGCTTTGTGCAGCTCCTTTGAAGGTGGCTCCAAGATGGAGCTGCCCACACAAGGCAGCTGAGGGAGGTGGGCAAAGCAGCTCCCAGCTGGCACTCACCCCCATCACCACCTTCTCCTCGCCCTGGTGGCCCAAAGCTGTCCCAGCACAGCCTGGTGGCATGTCCCATGTCCTGCCCTGCCACTGCTCCACCCTGCCTCTGAGCATCACCTGCTTGAAGGGACATCTGAGGATGGTTTTCCATAGGGAAAAGCTGCTGCTGCTGCTGCTCCAGGCAGAGGGATGAGGCAGATCCGTGTGGTGGGCATGTGGAGGTTGGTGCCGAGGTGACCAGAGCAAATTCTTCCTCCTCTGCTTGGCAGCAGGAGTGGAATAATCCTGTGAAGCTCTTGTCCTGCTGATTGAGGTTCCCCCAGGGCTGTGTGTGGATGTGGGTTTGCTGGGAAGGATGGAGAGGGGCCATGTGGGCACTTTCCATGTGAACTGGCCAGATCTGCAGCTCCTCATGGACCTTCTGGGGTGATTTCAAGTCCAGGAGGTTCCTGTGGCACTAGTTGGGGTGGTGGAGTCGCTATTGCTGCCTCCACATCCCTCCCTTGCTTCCCAAGTCCCTGTGGCTGCTGGGGAGGTGGTGATGGGAGGCAGCTTGGGGGCAGCAGAGGTTCTCCAGCCCCCCAGAGACCCCACACCCCCCAAACCCCAGCACAGAGCTGCTCTTCTGCATCACCCCCTGGTGTGTGCCTCAGTTTGAGCTCTGCTGCCAAAGGTTTGGGGTTGTTTGGGGGCTTTTTTTTCCAGCTCTTTTCTTCAGAGACTTGTTCATGGCCACCAGGATTTGACAGCTCTTGGCACCCCTCCCACCCCAGTGAAGGCCACGGGGGCCACGTCTCCCACCCTTGCCCTGCCTCTGCTGCTGGAGACCTGTTGGGAAGGGGCTGTCTCTGCATGGGAATCAACTGGGAGACTCTGTAGAGCCAGAAAAGACCTGGCACCGGGATGCCAGCAGCAGAAGCCAAGAGGCTCAGATGGTTTTAAATGTCAGGGAGAGGTGTAAATGCAGCTCAGAAGCGGCATGTCCAGGAGCGATGGTATTTCACAGCTCCAGAGCCAGCATCCCTTGGCTTCCCCCTCTCTTGGAGCCCAGTCCCTCTCCTGCAGCTCACTGGGGTGTGCCAGGGCTGTGACTTACCCATGGCCATGCCCAGGGCTGGTGTTGGTGGCTCCTCTGGTGAAGAGGAGCTGGACGAAGGTCTGGGAGAAGAGGGGGGAGAGCTCTTGATGGGCAGAAGTGCAAGTGCCTCTTGTCTCCTGCTGCTTGCGTGACCTTTATCATTGTGAGATGATCTCTCCTGACACCCAGAGGAAGGAAGGGGGGGGTTGTGGTCATCTCTTGCTTCTGCTGCTGCTCACTTGCCTGCTCTCCTCTGCCACCCCCCCAAAAAAAGAGTTTGAAGCCTCCAAGAGTCAGCAAGTTCTCGGTGCCAGCCATCTGTCCCATTTCCCCTAGCAACCATTTGTCCTTTTCTCCTTCAATAAGCCTCTGAAGCGGATCCTGCCTGTCAGACCCTCTCTCCTTTCCCTTTTTCTGCCTCTGCTTGGCTCTCTGGATCATCCCTCCTGCTCGTCACTGTCACACACTCATCACCTCGGGACACGATGCCCTCCCACGGCTGCCTCGGTGCTTTGATGGGGTCTGCTGGATGCTGCTTTCCAGCTAGATCTTTTCCGAGCTCCTCCTTGTTCAGCCTCATCCCAATCCATGGGATGCATCCTGGGATGGGGAGCTGAGGTGGTGCCCATGGCACATCTGGGCTCTGACCTGCTGCTGGGTGAAGATTAAGGAGTAAAAAAGAAAATTAGGAGGAAATTCTTCACTCTGAGGGTGGTGAGACCCTGGCACAGGGTGCCCAGGGAAGCTCCTGGACATGTTCAAGGTTGGATGGGGCTTGGAGCAACCTGGTCTAGTGGGAGGTGGCCCTGCCCATGGTAGGGGGATTGGAACGAGATGATCTTGAAGATCTCTTCAAACCCAACCCATTCTCTGACATCCCAGCTGCTGCTGGAAGTACTGAACAAGCTGTATTTGAAGGAGGGAGAACGTGATGCTCTGCTGTGCTCCGGGAGCTCGTGCAAGAAAGGAGCTGCTGACTGCAAGGGAAAACTGAGGAGATCTCTGGAGGGTGATTATTTCAGGATATTTATCCTCAGAGCAACCCCTGACTTGCTCCTGGGCCCTTCACCCACCTGCCTGATGGGCTGTGGTCCCAACACCTCCGTGCTGTGCTCCGAGTGGTGCTGGGAGGAGGATTAGGAGCTCCATGGGCAGCGGAGGCTCCAGGCGAGAGCAGAGACTCCCCCGCTGGCACTTCAGAGCTGGGCTGGAGCCAAGTGGGTTAGGAAGGTCTTTGAGGTCCTGGAGAAGGGAGGGATGGCTCTGGAGCCTGGTGTGAGGTGTGGGAAAGGAGCCAGCAGCAGAGGCAGGGAGGAATCCTTGATGTGAAGCCTTCTGGTTGAGTACAACTGCCTGGGGCCAGCTAAGAACCATCTCCAGGAGCCAGGGCGGGTTCCTGGGCAAGCAGGGAAGGAAAGGGCTCTTGGGCTGATCAAATTATACAAGTGCCCTGGCTCCAGCTGCTGCTTTTTAATTGCATCTGACTCATGTCCAGAGATGTGGCTGATGGGGGGGTTGACATCCTTTGTGCAGCATCCGCATCCTCTGTGCGGTGCCTGCATCTGACAGCTCCACCCTGCAGCCCTCGGCACAGGGAGGACGTGAACTCGTTGGAGTGGGGGCAGAGGAGGCCAGAGAGATGATGGGAGGGCTGGAAGAACCTCTGCTGGGAGGTCAGGATGGGAGAGTTGGGCTTGGTCAGCCTGGAGAAGGCTCCAGGGAGACCTTCTTGAGGTGTTTCAGGACTTAGAAGAAAGATGGGGAGAGACTTTTGAGCGGGGGCTGTTGGGACAGGACAAGGGGGGATGGTTTGAAACTGAAAGAGGGAGATTTAGAGGAGAGAGAAGGTGGAAATTTTGGCCTCTGAGGGTGGTGAGAGCCTGGCTGAGGTTGCCCAGAGAGGTGGTGGCTGCCCCATCCCTGGCACCATCCCAGGGGAGGTTGGAGCAACCTGCTCTAGGTGCAGATGTCCCTGCTCCCTGCAGGGGGTTGGACTCAATGACCTTTAAGGTCCCTTCCCACCCAACCCAGGCTGTGATTCTCCTGACTCACGGCCCCTCTTGCTTCCTAGAGAGCCTGGAGGCTGCAGGTGCTGCCTGGTGGGGAAGAGGCAGACTCTCCATGCTCTTGCAACTGCTCCTCTCCAGCTCTGACAGGCACAACACAGCTGAGCTGAGAACTTTTCCTACCCTTCTGCCATCATTCCCATCACAGGAGCTTCACTCAATCCTGGTTATGAGGGAGCAGCTCACTCTGGGTCAGCCCCTGGGGTAAATTCTGGTGGTTTGACACTTTGGTTGGTGTTCTCCTGCAGGAGTTGGTGCCACCTGCCCGAGTCCTGCAGAGCTCCTGCTGGTGGGGGTGAGCACATCCCACATCCCCAAAGCTCCTGCTAAAAACCCTGATTCATTCCTGGGCTGGAGCTTTTCTTCCAAAGGAGGTTTTAGCAAAGAGGATGGAGCCAAGGGCATTTGAGAGGTGGGTGGTGAGGGAGAAATCAGAGCATGGAGGAATTTGAGGGGGGGGGTGTCAAGGAGATAAAGAAAATGTTTCATGGGTGCACCTGGATTAGGGCTGCACAACCAGGAGCTGGTGGATCCATGTTTCCTCCCCCCCTCTGAGCCTTTAAGGTTCTTTTCTCTGCTTCATTTTTCCCCTGCAGAACCACGAGGCTTTGCCAGGCAAGGTGAAAAAGCAAAGTTCAGCCCAGGGTTTGATGTGCACGAGGGGTTTGGCCATGGAGGAGCGTGCAAAGGAGATGGAGGATGATGGTGGAGAGCCTGGGGCACCACTTTAACCACTCTCCTGCCCCTCCTGGAGAGCCCACCTGGAGCTGGTGGCCAGGAGAAAGCCCCGAGCTTTGCTCAGCAGCCTCGGCAGCAGCGAGTGAGCTCCAGCGAAATGTTATTTAATGTTCCCCTCCGGTGGAGATGGTGATTTACCAGTGAGAAATTTCTGGGCTGAAGAGTCACAGCTTGGGTAATGCTGGATAATGTCCTTGGGAAGGGAGGGGGGGGATTTATAGGGAGTCTTTGAGGCTTGGCTGCCATAGTTAGAGCTGGCAGGAATTTAGAAAAGCAGCTGGAGGATGAGGTTGTGCTCGGAATCATGAGCAGAGCAGGGCTGGGCTGAATTACCGAGCACAACCCGGGGCGAGGAATCACTGCCAGGCTCTCTGAGGCTGGGGAAGGAATAGGTGTGTGTGTTACCCACGGTGGTGGTGGTGGAAAGGGGTTGGGAGAGGCTTGGGGCAGGGCAGGGTCCCTCAAAGCACCTGGAGATGGAGCTTTGGGGGTGGAAAGGTGGTGGCACCTGCTGGGGAAGAGCTTGGAGCCCTGGAATGTCTTTAGAACCTCTTGTAGAATCTCCTTTAGAACCTCTTTATTTAGAAATCTCCTTTAGAACCTTCTAGGGATCTTCTATTCTATTCTATTAGGGATCTTCTATTCTATTCTATTCTATTAGGGATCTTCTATTCTATTCTATTCTATTAGGGATCTTCTATTCTATTCTATTCTATTAGGGATCTTCTATTCTATTCTATTCTATTAGGGATCTTCTATTCTATTCTATTCTATTAGGGATCTTCTATTCTATTAGGGATCTCTTTTGAATCTCTTTAGAATCAGGGACCTTCTTTTGGGGACCCCTCTTAGAACCTCTTTAAGAATCTCTTTAGAATCTTGGACCCTCTTTTAGGGACCCTCTTTTAGGGACCCTCTTTTAGGGACCCTCTTTTGAATCTCTTTATTTAGAATCTCTTTAAGAATCTTTAATCCTCTTTTAGGGATCTCTCTCTCTTCTTTTAGGGATCTCTCTCTCTTCTTTTAGGGATCTCTCTCTCTTCTTTTAGGGATCTCTCTCTCTTCTTTTAGGGATCTCTCTCTCTTCTTTTAGGGATCTCTCTCTCTTCTTTTAGGGATCTCTCTCTCTTCTTTTAGGGATCTCTCTCTCTTCTTTTAGGGATCTCTCTCTCTTCTTTTAGGGATCTCTCTCTCTTCTTTTAGGGATCTCTCTCTCTTCTTTTAGGGATCTCTCTCTCTTCTTTTAGGGATCTCTCTCTCTTCTTTTAGGGATCTCTCTCTCTTCTTTTAGGGATCTCTCTCTCTTCTTTTAGGGATCTCTCTCTCTTCTTTTAGGGATCTCTCTCTCTTCTTTTAGGGATCTCTCTCTCTTCTTTTAGGGATCTCTCTCTCTTCTTTTAGGGATCTCTCTCTCTTCTTTTAGGGATCTCTCTCTCTTCTTTTAGGGATCTCTCTCTCTTCTTTTAGGGATCTCTCTCTCTTCTTTTAGGGATCTCTCTCTCTTCTTTTAGGGATCTCTCTCTCTTCTTTTAGGGATCTCTCTCTCTTCTTTTAGGGATCTCTTTTGTGTTTGCCCCCAAAGGGAATATTGGGGTAAAGTCACTGTTGGTCTCCTGCTGATGGCTTGTCCCATGACCACCCCTTTGAGCACTACAGAAGCATCTTGTCCAGACCCTTGCTGCAATCACCCCTTTGAGTTCATCCATGTGAGATAGTGACCATCACCCGGGGTCCTCTGCAAGGGCTGGAGGCTGGGGAGGAGCTGCCACGAGCACCAAAGAGGTGACTTTATGTCCCAGTGGGAAGAATCATGGGGTGATTATTGGGTGGGAAGAGTTTGTACCCCAAAAAATGACCCCAAGGCACTTGCAGCCTGCAAGGAGAGATAAACCTGGCCCAAGGGGTGATGGTTTGATGCTGGTCTGGTGTCTTGTGGGGCTTGAATAGGAGACAGAAGACATCTGGATGCTTGCACCACCAACAAGGAGGCTGCTGAGCTCTCAGAAGATCTCGTGTAGGCTTGTTAATATTTATTTTCTCTGATTTTAATTCTCATGGAGCAGTTCAGGGAACCTGGCAGGGTTGGGATGGAGGAGGAGAAGGGGCTTGAGGAGTAACAAAGTGGTTGTGACTGGGAGGAAAGCAGGAGCAGGGTTGAGGAGCAGAGCAACTGGATGTGCTGCGCTTGGGGGTGGTGGGAACTACAACAAACTGGATAAAAAGAATGATAAAAAGCTATTTTTGGTGGCTGCTGCCTCCTGGGTTCCGACAACTCCAAGCTCTGTTGCTTTCCCAAATCTCCTGGGGAGGGGTTTGTTTTGCTTTCAATTTAGGAGAACATGACCCTCAACCCCAGAATCTCACCAGCTTTAGGCCATCAAGATGAGAGCTGGGTGGGTTCTTCATTAATTGCATCCTTCTTGGTGCCTTACAGAGACCTCCAGAGCTCCACCAGGGCTGCCTGCAGTGACCTGGACTTTCTGCTTGTCCTGGAGGTGGTTCCCAGGCTGTGGAGACCCAGCAGCTCCGGGCCATACCTGTGGTTGAAGGATGATGTGCTCCAGCTCCAAGAGGATGCTCCTCACCCTGTGTTCCTGGGTTATTCTTCAGCTGAGCTCTGCAGGAGAGCCCAGGGGTGAGTGGGGATGAGGAGAGCTGGTGATTTCTGAAAGCAGGAGCTGCTGCTGCAGGGTTTCTTGTGGAAGTGATGGTGGTGGGGCAGTGGAGGTGATGTCCTGATGGAGAGGCAACAAAGCAGGCTGCTTAGTGTGCCTGGAGAGGTCTGGGATAACCTGATCTATGTATCCCTGGTGCTGGAACTCTGCCCTTCTCCATCCCTCCTCAGCTGCAGGGCTTGGCACTGAGGCAGCTGCTTCTGCACCTCATTGCCCTGGGTGCTCAGAGCCAAACTCCTTCATCTTCCCCCAGCTTGGGGAGCTCATGAGGAAACATCTTTGCTAGAGAGGGCGTAGGTGGGGAAGGGGCTCAAGTGGCTCTTTGGGGCTTAGCAAACACCAAAGCTCCTTGTGAGATATTCCCATTAATGCCTTCATCAAGCAGCTTGGGGTTTGTTTATTTTCCTGGCAAGTTCTTACCCCAAGTCCCTTACCTGGGGCAATGTCCAGTTCTCATCTCAAGCCCCTCCATGGGGCAATGTCCAGTCCTCACCCCAAGCCCCTCCATGGGGCAATGTCCAGTTCTCACCCCAAAGTCCCTCCATGGGGCAATGTCCAGTTCTCACCCCAAAGTCCCTCCATGGGGCAATGTCCAGTTCTCACCCCAAAGTCCCTCCATGGGGCAATGTCCAGTTCTCACCCCAAAGTCCCTCCATGGGGCAATGTCCAGTTCTCACCCCAAAGTCCCTCCATGGGGCAATGTCCAGTTCTCACCCCAAAGTCCCTCCATGGGGCAATGTCCAGTTCTCACCCCAAAGTCCCTCCATGGGGCAATGTCCAGTTCTCACCCCAAAGTCCCTCCATGGGGCAATGTCCAGTTCTCACCCCAAAGTCCCTCCATGGGGCAATGTCCAGTTCTCACCCCAAAGTCCCTCCATGGGGCAATGTCCAGTTCTCACCCCAAAGTCCCTCCATGGGGCAATGTCCAGTTCTCACCCCAAAGTCCCTCCATGGGGCAATGTCCAGTTCTCACCCCAAAGTCCCTCCATGGGGCAATGTCCAGTTCTCACCCCAAAGTCCCTCCATGGGGCAATGTCCAGTTCTCACCCCAAAGTCCCTCCATGGGGCAATGTCCAGTTCTCACCCCAAAGTCCCTCCATGGGGCAATGTCCAGTTCTCACCCCAAAGTCCCTCCATGGGGCAATGTCCAGTTCTCACCCCAAAGTCCCTCCATGGGGCAATGTCCAGTTCTCACCCCAAAGCCCCTCCATGGGGCAATGCCCTTTGCAGTGAGGACAGAGCTGGGTGAGGGGGCTCCAGGGGTGTTAAAGAACCAGGTTTACCCCAAAGCAAAGCCCAGCTCTGTTGGTAAATGGCTGTGACGTGCTCCCTGGCTGGAGCTGTGCTATAAATACGGAGCAGACTGAGGCACAGACAGCTGGGGATACAAGCAGAAAGCTGGAGCTGGCTCAGATTAATTGCCTCTGATGACTTGTGTACATCAATCAGCAAGAGCTGGGCTCTAGAGCTCGGCTCCAATTGGGAGTCTTGAGCAGCTAGTGGTGTTTTCATTAATAAAATAGTCACTTGGAGCCTTCCTGGGCTCCTTCCCTCCCTGCTCCAGGTCCCAGCTCTTTGCCCACCCCGTTGGCAGCGCTCTGCCAAGAACAGCCCGTGCTGGAGGAGACCTTGGAGGTGCCACACGCGGGGAGCAAAAATGATTTGTGGAAATCCTATATTTGGCAGCAGCTTTTCATCTAAAGCAGAAGCCACTTTACACCTGTCTGGCAAGATAAAGGGACTTTCAAATGAGCGTGAGGGTGAGGTGGGTTTTTTTTTCCCTGCCTGAGCACTACACAAAGAGCTCAGCAGAATTGAAACCCAGGGCTTCAAAGCTGCTGCCTGAATGTTTTTCTCCCACCTCGAGGACTGTCGGGCTGTTTTCTTTCCCAGGTACAGTGATAGCACCCAGCAGACCATTTGAAGGCTGCTCTACTTGCTGGAAGAAGGGCCAGGCAGGGCTGGGCTGCTGCTCCCTGCTGAATGAGCCTGGCTGTTTTCTGGGACACTCATTCCTACCCACAGGAGCCTTTTTTTGGCTACTTTTCTAGTCTTTTTTTTGCAGCAAGAGCTTCTAAATGATGTCCTTGGTTGGTGCTTTGGTGCTGTGTTGAGGACACTGTCTGACCCAGGCTGCTGCTGTCATTCCTTCCCACATAAATGCCATAAGCAGGGAAGGCTGTGGTGGTGAATCCATCCTTAGGAGGGTTTTTTGGGATATATATCCATGAACTGGGGGTAATTACAATGGGATTGTCCAAGAGCATCATCCATCTGGGATATGTGGAGCTGTGAGTGGTTATACAGGCAACAAAACCTTATTTCTGTTTCAGTCTCATAGTTTGAAGCCCTTTGATTAAAAGGTGATTAATTTTCAAGCCAGGTGATAGTGAAATGTTGCTACCTACGGTGGGGATGGAAAGTGTGTAAAGTGAACGGGGTCCTGGCCTGGGGAGGGTCCATGAGGGACCCTCATGCTGTCCTGCAAGGGGTTTTTTAGGGGTGGGAGAGCTGGGGGTGCCCAGCATCCCCCCAAAAGGCAGCATTAGGGGTGTCCTGGGAGCAGGGAGTGATCTTGATGGGAGAAGTGATTGTACTTCTGTACCCAGCACTGGGGAGGTTGTACTTGGAATATTGGAGTCAGGTTTGGGCTTCTCCCTCCCAGAAGGAGCTTGAGGGGCTGGAGCGTGTCCAGAGAAGGGCAAAGGAGCTGGGGAAGGGTCTAGAGCAGGAGTGTGGTGAGGAGCAGCTGAGGGAGCTCAGGAGGAGGCTCAGGGGAGACCTTGTGGCTCTGCACAACTCCCTGAGAGGAGGTTGGAGCCAGGGGGGGTGAGATCTCTTGTCCCCAAGGGATGGGACAAGAGGAACCGGCCTCAAGGTGTGCCAGGGGAGGTTGAGGTTGGAGCTGAGGAGCAATTTGTTGGTGGGCAGGGATGGATGAAGCTGCTCAGGGCAGAGTCCCCATCCCTGGAGGGGTTTGCCAGGCTGGAGCTGTGGTGCTGAGGGCCAGGGGTCGGTGGTGCCCTGGCAGGGATGGGGAAGGGTTGGCCCCGCATCTTCAAGGTCTCTCCCAACCCAAACCCTTCTATGTCTCTGCTGGAGCACAGCCGGGGGGTCTCTGTCTGCCCCCAGCTGCAGAGCCGGGATGTTCCCGTGGCTGGGGGAGCAAAGGGGCTCTCTCGGGGGGGCTGTAGCGGAGCACGAAGGGTCCGGGCCAGGCTCGGGTGTCCCCCCGTTCCCGGCGGCGCTACCGCGTTGTGTCCGCCAGGGGGCGCCACCTCCTCCCGTAGTTTGCGCGCTGTCTCCCCAGCCGTCGCTATGGCGACCGCTGGGTGCGTAGCGGCCCTTACGAAGCTGACGCAGTGGGCGGCCCGGTACGGGCGGGGGCGGCCCCTGCACGGGCGGAGGNCCCCGGTGGTGCTTTGTTCTATCCCGCCCTGCTCGGGGAAGGGAGGGGGGGGCGGCTGCAGGTGCCGGGGATGTTCCCGGGGAGCGGTTCCCTCCGCCGGGGCTGCGGGGAGAGGCAGGGGCCGGNGGCTGCGGGGAGAAGCAGGGCCCGGCGGCGGGGGCTGCGGGAGCCGGGCCGCGGTCCCCCCCCCACCCACCCGGTGAGGCCTGTGCCCCAGAGACCCCCGCGGGGCCTCCTCGGAGGGACAGAACTGGGAGCCGGGACCCCCAGTCCGGGCTGGGCTTGGCTGCCAGAGCTGGCCTGGGGGGGCTGTGGGGCTGTGGAGGGAGAAGGAGCCGCTGTGCAGAGGGTGGGTGTGACACAGGGATTCTTCCTCTCAGCCTTCATGACTTCTTCACAGGGATGGGTATCTGGAGCAGTTGATATTAAAAGTGCCTGAGCGCCCTGGATCTGCCACACTGGCTGTAGAAACCCCCAGTTGTGGTCACAGAGACCTGGGTATAAAGATAAATCACTCTGGGATCTTGCCGCTGGGATGTTGCCAGGCTGCCCAGTTAGGATTCGTGCTGGGAATTGGGATGTGCTGGTGTGTTTGGGACAGGTTTCCATTGGGACAGGTTTCCATTGTCACTTGGGATGTAGGGATTGGGGTGGCTCAGTCTGGAGGTCCTGGTGCGTGGGATGGTTCTTCCAGGCAGCTCTAGGTGGGGAAACAGCATCGTGACCACCTGAGATGGTACCTACAGGCACTCCGGAGTCCCAGGAGTTGAGGGGTGTGTGCTGGGAGCGAGCTGCTCCATGGACTAGGTGATGTGCTCAGGGAAATAGCTCGGAGGGAAGGTATAACCTCTGCCAGGGTGGGAAGGAGATTATTCTCCTGCCAGGATAAAACCTTGTGTTACCTGGTGCCGAGTCGCTGCATCCCGCTGGCTGTAATTTTCTGGTTGAACGGGGGGAAGTGTCTGGGCTTGTGTGGTCGGGCTGAGTGTTTTTCCAATGGTCGTGGTTGGCAGATAATGAAATTGTAGGAAGTGGTTTCTCTAAAGTCAAAGTCTTTAATCTCTTGGTTTTATGACATCGCTGAAACATGTGTCTGGTGGGGAGGTATCCACGGTGGGAAGGAGGCTAATTTGTGACTGGGGAGGGGGGGGAAGATCTACTGGGCACCGCTGGGAAGCTTTCCAAATTATCTGGGTGAAGTTATTCACTGGCCTAGGTGTTAGTTTTCTATGTCATAAAAGTTTCATTGGGTGCCTAAAGCTGCTGATTAAATTTCTGCTGGGGCTGGTGGATGTGTCAGCCCGTAGTGGATGGGCAGAGCAGTAACACCTCATGGGGACAGGGAGCTTGAACTGTGGCTAAGTCATAGTAAATAATTTATCTAGCCTGGAATTTCTGTAACCAAAGCTCCTCAGACAGGAGCAGGACAAGTGTTCCCCTTTCACTCTGTTTAAATAAGAGATTTGGGAGTTACCATCTCTGCTGGTCTATAAAAATTCTGCTTCCTCCATAACGTGCTGAAATTACAGACCTGGGGCTATAAATGATGTATCACTGGTGCTAGTTTGGACAGTGCTTACCTGTAAAAAGCAGATTAAATCAGAATTAACTGGTGGTACTGGGCTAGATCCTTTAGGCTGCTCTCTGCAAAATCCAATTAGAAGTCACAGAGTCAGGGCTTGCTCTCAGTCCCTGGCAGCTCCATCCCTGCTGGGGAAAGGGGCAGTGAGGAAGACAAACTTCCCTGGGCTGTGTCCACCCGTTCCTCTTCTGGAGCCCGAGGGAGGAACCTTGTGCAAGAGCCTGATCTGAGTCGTTAGAGTTGAGAAATGTGCTGGGGAAGGGAACGATGAAAATACTCCCTCCAATGACAAAGTTCTGTTAAAAAATAGCAGGGGAACACTGACAGGTGCTTTGGGTTACCCTATTTCATAAAAAATAAATAAAATGTAGATACTGGGCTGCTGGAAAGTGAGAAGCTGCAACTTTGGCTCAATGTGTTGTACTAAATTCGGGCAGGTTTTTCTTTTTATGAAGCTTTGTCCATATTTCTATGTACAAATCATTAGGACCAAAAAAAATCAGCTTTGTATCTAAGTGCAGGAGTTTGGGTGGGAAGGTAAATGTCACCTTCCTCGTGCTGTGCCTACTTCAGTTTGTTTTAAGGCAGGAGGGATTTTTGCATATCCCTGAACCTCTGTTTACCCAGAAACTGGAGGCAGCAACAAGCCCTTTGATGGTCCCACTTGACCTGCCTGGTTTGACCAGTCCCAATTCTCTTTGTAAACCAGTTTGGTGTCCCCAGTGGGGCTGGGGAGTTGCTGTGAGATCCACGTGGTGTTCAGCTCCTCTCTCTATTTGTGCTGTGACCTTTAATCCCAAGGTGCAGATGTTTAGTGCTGCTTTATGGTGCCAAGTGTAAAAAGGGTGTTTCCTGGGAATGAATTTTGAATTAACTCATCCAAACGGGGTCACTTCGGTTTTGGAGCTGTGATAAAATTGAATGGAGTGGCAAACAAACCTTTGTGACTCTAAAACTCCCCTTAAAGGAGCATAAATACCAATTTTCTTGGGTTTGTGGGTCTCTTCCAGCAAGCTGGAGACCTGTAGGATATTCAAGAGGGTTAACACTTGGGAAAAGAAAGCCCAGAGCTCACTGCTCTGCTCTTTTTGTTGTTTAGAGGCCTGTCTACAATATATTAAACTTTTTCCTTGAGCCAGCAGTGATTCTGTTCAGCCTTCAGGCAGGGGAAGGATGTCTGAGAGTGTTTTTTTCCTTGCAAAGTTTTCTCTCTACCCCAGAAGCAGCAGCTTCACTCTGGGGAGCCCCCACCCCTCTTTCCCTCAGCAAAAGCAGCACTCTCCCCTTCCCAGCCTGCCACTGGCTGTGGTAAATAATCCTCCCCTGAAGCTCGGGTCTCCCTGAGCCTGACAATGATCCAGCAGATGAATAAGTACATCCTGAGCTGGATGCAGCACTGGAGTTTGAGGAAGTTGCATTTAAAGAGACAGCAAGTGGAAGAGCAAAACTATTTTTGTCTCTTCCCGAGAGCTGCGGGGCTGGGGTTTGTAGAAAGCTGGGGGAGAAGAGTTTATGAAAGTGCCTTTTGTGCTCTCAGGAGCGTGACAAATGGACTCTTGGGCTCTGAGGAGAGCTCGGGGAGGTTTATTCTTGCTGGGGTGGATTCTTTGAGTCCTTCAGAGCTGTAACTTGAAGGGTTTGTGTGATATTTTCTTTATTCTGGGCTGTACATACGTGACGGGATGAGGGGTGATGGTCTGAAGCTAGAAAAGGGCAGATTTAGGTTGGATATTGGAAAAAGTTCTTTAATCTTAGAGTGGTTGATCACTGAACAGGTTGCCCAGAGAGGGGGTGGAGGCCCCATCCCTGGAGTCCTTCAAGGTGAGGCTGGATGGGGCTCTGAGCAGCCTGCCCTAGGTAGAGATGTCCCTGCTGGGGTAGGGAGGTTGGCCCAGATGAGCTCTAGAGGTCCCTTCTACCCCAAACCATCCTATGATTTAAGTATTTCTGCCAGAATGAACATACCTGGAACGAGGTTCACCCTGGTGGGACTCATGGTGATGCTCCCTAGAGCTCCATTCCTTCACTTTCAAGCTGCTGCTTCTTGTGTATTTATAAAGAGAATCAGAGGGGGAAAATAATCTTGATAATCTGCCAGGTGAAGCATCTGTCCAGCTTTGAACTTTGGAGGAAAGTGAAATTTTTCTGATCTTGGTAAGAAAGGGGAAAGTTTGGCCACTGAAAAAAAAACAAAATCAAGTTGTGGGATATTTTAGGAGCACAAGAGAGCTGGGAGTTAATTTACTCACAGGGAATAGAAATACTGCAGAGCCTGCTCCCTTTGTGCAGCCCCTGTGCTCATTAGAGCTCACTCTGCTTTCCAATAATAATATAATCATATTTTTTTGTCTCCTGCAGCAGCAATTCCTCTAATTCTCTGGTACAAGATGCTCTTAATCTGCTTGCTTGGTTGGGGGCGTGAGTTTAAGTCCTGGTGCCTGGCATCTGAGTTCACGATAAAACTAAGGATATATGAGAATATACCCATGGAATCACAGAATGGGTTGGAAGGGACCTTAAAGATCATCCAGTTCCAACCCCCCACCACAACAGGGACACCTCCCACTAGAGCAGGTTGCTCCAGCTCCCATCCAACCTTGAACCCATCCAGTGTTGGGGCATCTACAACCTCCCTGAGCAGCCTGTGCAGGGTCTCAGTGAAGAATTTCCTTCTAATTTCTATCCTAAATCTCCCCTCTTCCAGTTTGAAGCCATCACCCCTCATTCTATCTCTACAAGCCCTTGCAAAAGGTCCCTCCCCAGCTTTCTTGTAGGCCCCATAACTGATTAAAAAAAAATAAATATATACTATGACCTATTTAATCAACTATTTGAAGCATCATTATAACCATTAAAGAATAACAATGCATGTGGAAATTGATGAGTCTGTAGTTTAGAAGCAGCATAAAGTGGAATATCCTAATATAAGATGCATAGAAAATGTGGGGTTAAATGCAAAGTGTGGTGCTGCTGTACCCAGCTGGGGATTTGGAATAAAAAGTAGAATTTCTCCTCAGCTTTAGAAGAAAAAAAAGTGCCCTCTATCTTCAGTCAGTTCCTCTGTTCTCTGCCTTGCTCCTTTTCATCCTCCTCTCCTCCTCCCAGTGGAAGGGGTGCCACTCTCTTACCTCATACGCTGGGTTTCAAGCTAAAAGATTAAATAAAAAAAGGTTGCTGATGATTTTTTCCTCTTCCTTGCAGCCAGAGCAGAAAATCTGCATGGCAAGCAGAGGCTGCTCGACTAACAAGGAGCTTTGTCGTGGGATTTTAACCCCTGAGCCTCCAGGCTGTCTTTGACCAGACTCCTGCAGCCCCTGGAAGTTCTTCTCCATCCCTCTCTATCCTTCTTTGAGCCTGGTCTTCTGGTGTCCTTCAGCTTGGCTCCAAACCTCTGTGGAATTGCAGGAGAATTCCTGGCTTTTAGTGCTCTTCAACTATTAACTCAGTAGCCAGCCTGTTGTGGTTCCCTTTGGGTGATGATAAAACTCCCAAGTGGATTCCTCAGTGGTGACTTTGACCTTAATAATGTCTCCCTGAAGACAAGACACAATCCAGAGTCTGAAAAATTGTAGTTTGTGACCTTCCAATACCTGAAAGGGGCCTACAAGAAGAACTATTCACAAGGGTTTGTAGCAACAGGATGAGGGGTGATGGTTTTAAGCTAGAAAAGGGTAAATTTAGGATGGATATTAGGAAAAAGCTCTTTCATCTGAGGGTGATGGATCAGTGGAATGGGCTGCCCAGAGGGGGTGGAGGCCCCATCCCTGGAGTCCTTCAAGTTGAGGCTGGATGGGGCTCTGAGCAGCCTGCCCTAGGTAGAGATGTCCCTGCTTGTTGTTGGAGTAGATGAGCTTTGGAGGTCTCTTCCAGCCTCAAACCATTCTCTGATTCTATGTTCTTCACTTGCTGATGCTGAAGTTGATTGTATGAAGTTCTCCTCTTCTTGAGGAGACCCAGTAAGATCCTTTTAAAATGTTTATAGTTACTTGGAGTGATTAGAAGACCTGGTAAGATCATTTTAAAGTGTTTATAGTTACTAGGAGTGATTGGAATACCCAGTAAAACCATTTTAAAGTGTTTATAGTTGCTAGGAGCTGATAAATATGAGCAGCCTACCTTAAATAAATAGATGCTCCAGGTACTTGCCATATCTTTTCCTCTCTAACATGTTTCTCCTTTGCTTTGTTGGTCTGGAGATAGGATTATCAGCATAGACCCAGACAGGCTTCTAGACCAAGTCCTTGCTCTTTAAAGAACACTAAATATGCAAATAAAATGGTGAATCCCTTAGGCCACCTTAAATAGAATTACACCGGATAATAGGAAGGACCAGGGGAATTCAGGACCTTGATATTATAGTGTTGTTGCTGTAAGTACAATAGAAATGCTCTGAAAAACAAGCCCCAGCACTTTTTCTCCCCTGAAAGGTTCCCATTCAGATCTGCTGTGCTGCTCCAGAAGTTGGAATTTCCACAACTCAGTGTCTTTCAGGGAGAAGAATGAAATTCAATATGATGTCCTGGCTTGTCTCTTCAGCCCAGATCTGTGCAACGTGCTCACTGGTGTTTACAGCCAGGGATGCAGCCTTGATGTATTTTTAGAATATAGATTCCAGCTCAAAAGTCACAGCTTCTGGAGGCTTGTCTCTTCCCCATGTGATCTGCCAGATGATCGTGCAAAAATTGTGCTGGTTTCTCTCCTGGCTGCTTGTGAGTCTGCAGCATCTCAGCCAGCCTGTGGATGAAGTGACTCCTGCCTTGTGTTGTCTTCAACACTCTTAACTTCTTGCTCTATCAGGACCTCTTCAAAGGGTTCTTCATCAAAATTCAGCCTCCTGCTCTTTAATAGCTTCCCTTTATGCTTGGCTTGGTGGTGTCAGTGTTCAAAGACATGTTGTTTCCTTTTTATAGGGTCATAGAATTGTCAGGGTGGGAAGGGACCGTCAAGATCATCCAGTTCCAACCCCCACCATGGGCAGGGACACCTCCCACTACATCAGTTGCTCACTGGCCTTCAGAATGTCCAGGGATGGGGCTTCCAGCACCTCTCTGGGTAACCTGTGCCAGTGTCTCCCCACCCTCCTGTGCAAGAACTTCTTCCTAAGTTCTCACGAGAGTTTTTGAAGCACAGCTCTGATTCTTGAAGATTCAGATGGGAGAAGGAGTGAATGAAGTGAACTGAGGGCAACTCTTCATTGTGGGGTGGTTCTGGAGCAGTGAGTGGATTGCTTTGCTTGTCTGCTGTTGAGCTTGGACCAAGACCTCTTTTTAAGCACCCCAAGACCTTTTAAAAGCACGCCAACCAGTCTTGAAGAGCTTCAGCCTCAGACCCTCTGGAAATGGCAGAGTTTCCATAGCCCAGTGGCCTGGCTCTTGCTCCAGGACCTCCCTGTGAAGACACTGACGTGTCCTTCCTGTCATTGTGTGACCCCGTTACCTCCCAGCCCCATTTACCCTTTCCCACCACAGTGCCCTTTTTGTGGCCAGGTTCTGATTCACTTGTTTGTCACCATCTCCATGGTTTCCAAGGATCCCCTGGTGACAACAGCTCCACTAACCAAGAGCCTTCAGAGAACCTCTGTGGTTTCACTTGGAGAGGAAACATGAGCCCATAATCCTGTCAGGGGAAGTAAAACCAGTTCCTATTTGCTCTGCTGAATGACAGATAAGTTACATCCTTCAAAAAAAAAAAGAAGAAACAGTAATTTGTGACTTCTCTGAGGTTCCTGTTGTGGGGAATGCTCTTTTTCCTCCTCCCGAGGAGGATGACTGAGTTCTTTGAGATGTTCAGGGTGCTGTGGGGTTGCTCTTCCCCTCACCTTTGCCATTTTCATTTCTTTTCTAGCTGCTCTTTCTTTGTGAGCCTTCCTTCCGAGGTTAATATGGGGCTAAAATCACTTGGCATGTGAATAATGAAGTGCATAGGAAGGGAGAGATGCTCTAAAGGAAGGAGCAGAGTTTTCCTTCAGTGACACGAGAGGAGCTTGGGGCAAGATGTGTAATGGTGGTGGTAAAACTTCCTTCTGCAGAGCTGCTGTCTCCAGAAACCTTTTCCTCACTAAATTTCGTGCCTATTCCTGCTTCAATAGTTTTGCTTTTGGAAAAAAAAAGTGGTTTATCCTCATTGATTGATTTTTTTTTTAAACAAAAATCTGAGAACAAACCCTGTTGAGCACCTCAGTGGAATTTAACTCACTAGGAATCAGGGACATCCACAAATGTAGGGTTGTCCTTGGGTCTTCTGAATGTTGCTGGCCTGGGAGAGTCTGAGATCAAGACCTTTTGCTGGTTGCACATAGCTATGAGTTTAATTTGCTTTATAGAACCCCAGCTCTGCTGGTGGGGAAGAGAATAGAGAATTTATTGATTTCTCTGAGGCCTTGGGCTGACTTCCCTTGGATGAGGGTGGATTTGGAGGTGGGAGCCACGTGGGATGCTGCAAAAAATGCTCGTTCCTCTGAAGGGGTGGCTGAGTAAGTGTGGTGGAGGCATCTCAAGAGCCTCCTGGGAGCCTGCTGGGGATGGTGGATCTGGAGTATGCGTTGTGTGAGTTTACAGGCAAGCCCAGGAGTGTCAAATGTCTTTAATTTGCCCCTGTGAAGGGTGTGGGGGGTGTGTGAGAAGGTTCAGGGAGGATGGGCAGAAAGCCCAAGAAGCCCCTGAGGTGGGGAGCAGGTATATGAGGAGAAGCAGCATCAATATGGGCACCTTGGCAGCTTCTTTATGATCTAATATATAAGTTTGCAGGACTTTGTGTGCAGGCCATGGGCTTCTGAGTGGTTAGACATGTGTTGAGGAGCAGCTCTACCCTGTGTTGAGGAGCAGCTCTACCCATGCCCCTCAGGGTGTAAGGAACCCACGTTTTGTGTCCCTGGTTCACTCTCTCCTTGGGTGTTCATTCCCTGGCATGACTCCAAAGCCTCTGCTTAAGATCCTTTAGAGTCTACCCTGTGTCTTTTGGGCCATGCAATGCTCATTTTGTAATGAGTTATCCTGACCAGGCCCTCAGGGGGATGATATCACCAGAGAAATAGTGATTTTTTTAATCTTCTGCTGGGAGCAGTGAGGAGCAGAGGAATCCAACCTGCTCTTCTGTGGCCAGGGATGTCCCATCCTCCTTCTCCTGTGCTGTTGTGTGTGTCTGGGCTGCTGATGGAGGAGGTTAATGGGTGTTTAAAGACCATAGGCATTAGCAGGGAAATAAATTAATGAAGGAAGCACCCAGCAATGGGGACAAGGAGAGGGAAGGAGCCTTTGCAGGGCTTGAACTCTTGGTGCAGTGTGAGCTGAAAGCCCAACAAGAACTTGCTGCTGTTCTGCATTTTGAGGTTATGCTGGGGAGGTGAAGCAGCAAATCTGTTCTGAGGCTGCTCTAAATGACCCTGAACTCTCTGAAATATTTCTGGAGTGGAGGGAGTGGAAGGGAATTCACTCTTTATTCTCTGAAATGAGTGTGAAGTGTTGGGTTGCTTTTGAAAGCTACGTGGAGCTCCCACTGGATGTCCAGGCTGCTTGTGGTAGCTCCTCAGAGGTTGGTTGCCTGGGTAGGCTGAGGAGGAGGATGGAGTTGCCCAAGGGAGTCTCTCCAGTACTGACTGTCCTCCTCTGAGCTACCTGAACTAAATATTCTCTTAAAATATTGATGTGCAAGGGACGAGTCAGCAGCTGAGGATAGAGAGGATGTTGTTGTTATCCTATGAAAACCAAGCAAAACCCTATAATGAGTGGGGTTTAACTGAATCAGGACAGCAAGAGGCAGCTCTAATCTTGCTTCCCACTTGGATGTGTCCTGAGGAATGAGACCTTTCTCTGGTGATGGCAGCAGGAGGGAGACAGGGATGGTTGGGGGAAGAACTCACCACAGTTCCTGCCTGTCTTACCACATCTTGAGCTGTTGCTCTGGGCACTGTGGCTGGGAAACGAAACCCTTTCAAGTGCAGAAGCATGAAAGGGTGTGGTGAGAGCAGCCTTTTCACTTCACATCACCTGATTTATGACACGAAAATCCCAATGCTAACAGAGATTTGTTGTGCCAAGCACTCGGCTGTGAGTTCCCTGGTGTCACGCCAGAACACTCCCTCTGCTGCCCTGTGAGAACCCAGCTCCTCAGCCTCTCCTCCACACCACCAGGGCTGGACACTCCCAAAGGAAGAGTGAGTAGGACCTTCAGTTCCTCCAGCAGGCACCATTTGGGGGATATGCTTCATATTATACTATTAGAGGAAGTTTTTTGGTGGGGAGTGTGAGTGAAGCCCCTTTTTCTCTTCCCGTTCTGGGCTCCTTTCCTCATTCCAGTGTGTCAGGGCTCACAGCTGATGAGTTGCAGATCATCTTCTGCCTTTGCAACTGGAAGCAGAGAAGGGGATACTGGAGCTCCTGGTTGTCCAAGCCTGGTAGAAGCAGGAGATCCTGTTTCCAGAGAACGTGCCCATTTGTTTCCCCTGTACATTGTGCTGCTGTTTGCTCAACTGCCTCTCACCTGACTGCTGCCTCTGTGCCAGACTTTTCCAGGAGCTTCCATTTCATCCTGGAGTTTAAACAAAAACTCTAGATTGGCTTTTTTTTGAAGAGCAAACGACTGATGCTAATTAGGAGGGAGAAAAAGGGAGGAAGACACAATATATAATTATAATAATATGCATAAAGACTCGGTGGCCCTCGGGACTGTGCAGCTGTTACTCCCTTTTTTGTAGGGAGCAGGAGTAGAGATGAGGAAAGTGTTAGCTTTATTTTTTGTCTTCCCCTACGTGTAATGCAGAGCGAGGCTACCCAGAGTTCATTAGATATTTCTGCCATCAGAAGAGGAAGATGAAGTTGGAAGCAGTTGTGGCTCTTATGTTCCTATGGGAACAGATGGGAGATGCAAGGGCTTGAATTCTCAACTATAAGGGGATTTGTCAAGAGAGGTGGGAAAAGGATTTAATTTCTGATTTGAGTGGGAAACTAATATTCATTCTCTCCACGATTGTCTTTTGACTGCAAGGGGGTTTTTTTTCTCTGCTGAAGAGGAGACAGGATTTGCTGTGGTGGCTTCGAGGCTGCTCCATGGCCACAGAGTTAATGACAAGTTGGCCAGTGAGAGGAGTCCACCCTGCTGCTCTTCTCCTGACTCAGCACTTGGGGCTTGGTTTGTGTGGGCATCCAGGGATGCAAAGACAGTTCTGTGCAGTGTTAGTCAGGGAGTCCTCCAGACCAAACCTTCTGCCTCCCCTCTCACCACCCTGTTCAAAGGAGGGACATCTGGGCTGGTTTCCACTGCCCTGAGCTGCAGCGGTTGTTGAAGCAGCTCCTCCAAGTGCAGGACTTTGCCCAGTCCCATCCCAGTCAGGTTGGCTGATGTCCTCCAAGGAGGTTCTCCACCTTCAGAAAGGTTGGGTGGTGTGAGATTTGTGGTGTGTGAAGAAAAACAGCTGCACTCTATGACCAAAGAGGAGCTGCAGTCCCAAAGTTGGGTTGCTGTAAGATTTGTGGTGTACCAAGAAAACAGCTGCACTCTATGACCAAAGAGGAGCTGCAGTCCCAAAGTTGGGTTGCTCTGGCTGTGAATTGAAAAGGAGATGGCAAAAAGGGGCTTGATGAAGGAGGAGGTTCAGGTTTCTACCAGGAAGTGTCTTGTTTCCAGCTGAGTTCAGTGGAAATCAGGCACCTACCTTGGGGTGGTGGCTCACTAGCCCTTGGATGGGTGTTTCCTGGCCACCTGCAGCACCTTATTTGCCTTGGTTTTGTTTTAAAGAGAACAAATCTGGTGGGTTTAGCAGTTTGTAGCTAAAGGGTCAGGGAAAGAAGGGGTGTTGGTCTTAAAATGGACCTTGTTGGGTGAGTAAAACCCATCACCTTGCACTTATCTCTGAGGGAAAGTTCCCTTTGATGTTCCTACATACACATGGAATTTTTAGCTGCACTTCCTGGTTCTTTGGCCATTACAAAACCATCTATCAGGGAGCTCCTGCCTGGAGGTTACAGGTTTTTTACAGCCACCCCCCTTATAATCAGTCTTTCCTACCCCCAAAACTCTGAGTTTTGAATTACTTGGGAACTGGCCATTAAATACAACACCTACTTGGTGCTTTAAAACTTCACTGTGCTTAGTGCAAATAATACTGGTTTTTGTAGTCCTTATTCTTTGTGTTACCAACGTTGTGAAATCCCATTGAATTCAGCTTGTTTAGGTGCATAGAAAAGTTGAAATGCTGCAGTTAAAAAATAGCTCTGCCTGCTCTGTAGCCTTTGTACTCAGGGTGCTTGCTGGAGACTCACAACTATTTAGAGAACATGATTTCACCCTCCTCGTGGAGGGGGGAAAACCCACCTTAGAAATATAAGAAGGTTTCAGCTTCTGTTCTTGACTGTAGGAAGAAAAAAATCACAAAATTCCATCTCAGATTTCCCTCAAATGGAGATGTCAAGATGTTGTAGGCACTGGAAGGAAAAATAGGATGTGAGTTGTGTGCTTCTGGTCCGTGGCTCTTGTGTTGTGTGGAGATGGCTCCTGCAAAGGTCACCCTGCAGCCCTCTGGCAGCCTGGAGCTGGAACACGATGCCCGGGTGCTGTTGGCAGTGGGAGGGGTGTTAAAGTGACAGGATCTTGCTCTTCTCATTCAGGGCCTTCAACTTCTTCTCCCTCCCCCCAGTTTTTCCAGTTTGATGTTTAACTTCAGGGTTCTAATGACAGGACAAGAGGTGATGGCCTCAAGTTGCACCAGGGGAGGTTTAGGTTGGATATTAGGAAGTTCTTTACTGGGAGAGTGGTCAGGGGCTGGGACAGGCTGGGCAGGGCAGGGGGGGAGTCCCCATCCCTGGAGGGCTTCCCAAGCCCTGGAGAGGTGGTGCTGAGGGCCAGGGGTTAGTGGTGCCCTGGCAGGGATGGGTTTCCAGGCTGTGGAGATGTGGTGCTTGGAGACATGGTCTAGGGGTCAGGGAGATGCTGGACTTGATCCTAGAGGTCCTTTCCAACCTAAATGATTCTGATGCTCTTTGTGTAGGTGAGTTTTTCATCCCCTAACACATCTCCGAGCCCAGATTGTCTCCCTGCCCCTCCTCTGCTTGGTTCGTGCACAACCTACCAGTGGTGGCAACCAACTTGTTCCTTTTTGCTGTGATTTGTCTCCTCCTTGGCTTTATTAGGGTAAAGCATCGGGAGAGGAGGAGGGAGAGGGGGAAGGCAGCGTGTGTAGGCTGCTGGTGCTGCAATTCCAAACCTCCTTGTGGGACGGGAGTGGGGTCATCCTGGGGTCTTCTGGAAACTTGTTCCCTTTCTCCAGAGTAGCTCCAGTCTGGCAGCTGGAACACCTTGGAAGCTGCCGTGGTGCCAGGAGAGATCGTTGAGCTGACAGGGAATTATTCATGGTGTCATTCCTGCAGTATTTTTCTCCCATCAGGATTGGGTTGGCCCCTTGGTATCATGTATTCTATTAAAGTGGGATCCTGGATGCTGGTGTGTGCCCTTCTCCTGGACATTGTGACAGAAAAGGAAGGAAGAACCCTGAGGACATTCATTTTTTTCCCCAAAGATTGCTTGAATTCATCATGTGCTGGGCAAGTCGTGGCTCAGAAGGGGATGCTGTGGCAGACGAGGCTTCCTGGCTCTGCTCCTCTGCTGTTCTCTTTGCAGTGGAAATAAAATCATCAATTATCTGGGCAGCTTTCTGCCACATGATAGATTGGGTGCTGGGCATCCTGGGATAGGCAAGAGGATGAGTTGGTCGTGTGAATAATAGAGACACTAATATTTATAAGCAAGAGTTCTTCGTTGTCTCCCTTCCAACAGGAACCTAATCAGTGGCTGGCTCTGAGAATGAATTCCCAGCATGGTGGGGTTGGGAGGGACCTCTGGAGATGCTCTGGTCCCACCCCCCTGCTCCAGCAGCTCCCCCAGAGCTCCCCCAGCATCATGTCCAGACCCCTTTGGAATCTCTCCAGAGAAGGAGACTCCACAACCTCTCTGGGCAGCCTGGGCCAGGCTCCAACACCCTCACCCTAAACAACTTTCTCCTCCTGGGTCCCACTTGGTGCCCGCTGCCCCTTGGCCTGTCCCTGGGCACCCCTGACCAGAGTCTGGCCCCAGCCTCTTGCCCCCACCCTTTAGCTCTTGCTCAGCACTGATCAGATCCCCTCTGAGGCTTCTCTCAGCAGGTGCCTGACCAGTTGTGGATTCTTGAGGTCAACAGAATTTGCATGGCAGATGTTAGAGGCACAGATCTTTTCCACAGAAGGTGTGTTGCTGGTGGGGGGTGAGGAGGACTTGGCAAGAATGCCAGGAAGGTATGTGAGAAGCTACCTGGCATCTAACTTGATTGGCATGGGACCTGTTATTGAGTACTCAGGAGATCCCCCCCTGAAAAAGAAAGATTGTGATTGCTCATCTTTGGGAAAACGGGGCCATCTGCCAAGATTCTTCTGTAGCTGTTGTCCTTGGGTAGTGCTGGACACACAGAAGATCTCAGGTGATTTGAAGACAACAGTTTGTGGGCAACGCTTGGTCTGTGAGGTCCAGGCAGAGTTGAAGTTGAGCAGAACAATTCTGCAGGACCACGGGTGTAATCCCCATAATTCCCCCTCAAAAGGGCTGGGGATGTTTGCCCATATTGCCCCCAAAACCAGTAGAAAACCTCAGCTGGAATGGTTGTGCCTGTGTTTAGAATTTAATGGCTGAGGGAAGAGATTGAGGAAAAAGTAGCCAAGGATTGTGGTGCAGAAGAGCTCAGACCTGGGCTGGGCTTGTCCCTGTCCTGAGGTGCTCGATCATGCCTTAATCAGCTGGGTTAATTGCAATATAATACTGCCCCAGGCCTTGGAGCTCTAATCAAGGCTGAGGGAGTGCTAGAACAGCAAAAGATGAAATAAAGCCCTTTTTTTGCAGGCTTTGAAAGTTCACTTGCAGCAGCAGCAGCAAATTAATTAGCTACCAAACCCCAGATCTGGTGCTTGTGATCTCTTCCTAGAGCCTCAGAACCTTCCCACCAAGGGCCGATTCAGGCATTTGCTGCTGAAGCCTGGTTGAAAAGCTTGAGCTGAATGGACTCTTCATGGTTAATTGTAATATAATTAAAGGGAGGCAGGAGGGGGAGAGTCCACACCTAGAGAAAGCCTGCAGAAAGCAGTGCCACAAAGGCTCTCGATTTAATTACAGGGATAACGATGCGTCGCCTGCAGCCTCACAAGAAAAAGTATTTTCTCTTCTAGTACTCAAGAACTGTGTCAGCTCAGAGCCAATCACTTGTCCTGGAGTATATCTGTATAAACAGCTTTTTTTTTCCCCTCTCTCTCCCTGATAATCCTGTTTGGATTATGAGTTCAAGTGTGAAGACTCATTTAGTGTTTGGGATTCTTATCTGCCAGGCTGCTTCTCTTGAAATCTGTGGAAAAATGCCCTTTTTTCCCCAGGGGTGCTGGAGCATCTCTTCCCATCCCCTGGCTATGAACCAGCCTCTCTTAGGAAGTTCTCTGGGCAAGATTTGGGGCCAAGGTCTGTGCTTGATCCTTCTCATTGATGGAGAAGTGAAATTGCTTTCCTTTTTTTTACAAAACCTGCCAAGTTATTGGTGTCTTTTTGAAGAGAAGGTCAATAAAGAGGGAGAGTTGGGCTGGGACCACCTGGCTCTTGAGCAGGACGTGTGGCAGCTCCTGTCTTTGGACCTGGGAGCAGGTTATGGGGCCATGTAGAGCTCCAGGGATGATCCTACTGATCTGCTTCAGGAAAAATGTCATTTTTCTCACTCAATTCCAACAGGCGTGGACTTTGTTGCTGGTTTTAGAGGACCCCACTATGCCAGTCCACCTTTTATGGAAAGGAGAGCAGCACAGCTTTGAAATGAGGCTGAGTTTGGGTTTTCTGGTGGGCTGAGGGGCTGGGCTGGTTGTCCAGCAGAGCTCTTCATGTGTTATTTCTTCCCAGGTAAGGTGCTTGGTCTCATTTCTTCCTCCCTGGCACCAAACTGTTCTCACTTTGACTTTGCCTGCTCATCTTCATATGGGAGAAGACACCCAGCTCCTTTCCCAGCCCCTCTTTTCTCATCTCTGATCCAGTTCATCTCATTTTCCTGCTTCTTCTCCCTGTATTTTAGTCACCAGGGCTTTGAGTTCTGCTCTGAATAGTCTCCTGCTGCTTTTCTGTACCTCCTGCCACAGTCCTAGGAGTCCACAGCACCAGAGTTGGGCTCCTACGTGTGGCTGGTTCATGTTTCCTCCACTCCATTAGCTGGGAGAAGAATTATTCTGGTTTTCTTTCAATATAATCACTTTTTTTTGCCCCAGACAGACAGTTGCAGCCTGTGCTGATGCTCAGGAGGTGTCTGTGCAGCCAAGGATCACTCTTGCAGGGTATTTGTGCTGCAGCAGCTCCTCTTGTCACGTGGGAGGCTGCTCTGCTTCTGCCTCACCTCCTTTCACCTCACTGCTGTCCAGCTTTGCTAAACTCATGCTGGGTGCAGAGCTGGGTGGCCAAGATGCTGCCCTTGTACGCTCCAGGCTAAATGGTGTGGATATCATGGAATGGTTGAGGTTGGAAGAGACCTTTCAGATCATGGAAAGGTCATTCCCCCATCCCTGCCAGGGCACCACTAACCCCTGGCCCTCAGCACCACATCTCCACAGCTTGGAAACCCCTCCAGGGATGGGGACTCCAGCACAGCCTCTTGAGGAGACCCATGAAGAAAATGAGGGAGTGCTAATTGAGGGAGTAAGTGTGGAAATGTGAAGATCCAGAAGGATCTACGTGGTGCCTGGGCTGGAGAGGGATGTTGGGTGCTGCCTGTAGCACTGTTTGACATTTGAGGAGCAGAAGATGATGAGATGCTCCAACTTCAGGGTCTGTGGTGATGAACCCGCAGAGAAAAACAGGCAGAAGAAGTCTGTGCAAGCAAAGTTTGAGTAAATGTGTATAAAACAGAGTAAGAGCATTTGCAGGACTACTCACAGGTGGAAAACTAGAGGACGTCGAACTGAAGGAGGAGATCTTCTAAACCAGAGTTGTCTAAATAATTACTGAGCTAGAAACTGGACTCTCCTTACCTCCAGCTCTCCCGGGGAGCAGCAGGAGGGGACAGGGGCTGGTGAGAGGTGGGATGGGCCCACGTGTGCTGTGTGACAACCATAGAGGCTCTGGAGAGGAGCGTGCAGATGATGTTTGGTGTGTGTGCTGGAGGTGCTGCCCGTGGGCGGCGTGTGGGAGGGTTGTGTGTGCTGGTGGTGAGGAGCAGAGCTCATGGAGGCTGTGTCTGAAGAGCAGCTCTGGGTTATGGGAAGCTGGAGATAAATATATAGGTAGATATATATATAATGCTTCAATGTGACATAAGATCAGAGGAACCTGGGCTTGATTCATCCTTGCTTACATAAGCAAAATGAAAATAGGATTCCTGCCTTCTCCCGCACGCATCCAGAGCTGAGCTTGGGGAAGAGGCTACTCCAGCCTGGATTGCAGATCTTGCTGTGTCATTAGGGAAGCACCAGCCGGGCAAGAATTCCTTGGAAGAGGAGGAGGAGGAGGTGATGGGTGGTCTGTAGAAGTGTGGGACCTGGGCTGCTCGGCTTCTCTGCGCAGCACGTGGGGTTACGGCGGCTTTATCTCAAGCACCAGCTGGAGAAGGTGGCTGGGGGGCAAAGCAAAGTGGTAAGTCACTGGGGAAGCTGCCTGGCTGCCCCACTGGGGTTGAATTTGGGATGTAATTCCCCAAACTGGGAGGGAGTTGGAGCTGCGTGTGCTGAACCGTGGGGGATTTCACTTTTCTCAGCCATGCTGAGCTGCTCCTCAGCCTTCTCCTCTGGGTGCCAAAGAGACAAGCCTGTAGGGCTGGAGAACAGCTGTTGGCAGCTGGAAGGAGGAGCTCTGCTGGTCTCAAGATACTCCAGGGCATCTTAGCAACGAAAACGTGGAGGGCTGCAAAGCACTGTAATGAAGGGGAGCCACAAACTGGGGAGGCAGAAGGGAAAAAGGAGTGAGAATGACAGAATAATGGGGGAGTGGGAGAGGGAAGCTGCAGAAAATAGGAAGAATTGGGTGAAGAGACAAGGGAGGCTTCCAGAAAGCAGAGTGCATGGGGTGGGGGGTGAGAACAGGACCTCTCTGAGCAGAGGAAGGTGCTGCCACCAGGTCTGGGATGGTCCAAGAGGGGCCATGTGTAGGAGAAGTGTGTGGGTGGCTGGCTAACCATGGCAGGAGACTTCTCCTCCAGCTCCTGCGTGCCCAGAGCAGCCCAGACTTCGGAGGGTCCCTGGGAGGTGACTGGGATTTGGGTGCCTGCAGCAGAGAGCTCTGGAGGGGGGTATTTATAGCAGCAACCGCCGAGGCAGGAAAAGTTTGCTCAAGCTGTCATTTGTGTGAGGAGCCAGAGTGGAGCTCTGCCCCCTCCTGCTCCTGCTTTCCCCAGCTCTTCCCTGTAATTAGCACACTTTGCATGCACCGGGGCAGAGCTGGAGGCTTGCTTTAGAAGACTCTGTTCTCCAGGCAGGAATAAGGCAAGATTCTTATTTTTTTTTAATTATTTTTAATCTTCTGGGACTCCTTCTCTTGCTGATTTGCTTTATTTCAAGGGCTGTTCTCGTGCGCCGAGGTGGAAGCCACGAGATGGGAGGGGCAGAACCACATTTTGCTTCTGAAGTTGCAGCAGCTGGAAATTCAGAGTTTGGCTTTAAATGATCACTTTGAACTCGGGGGGGGGGAAATCTTTTGAATATTCTGAGCTGTGCTAATCTGGGCTTGTCTGGGATGAGAAAAGCATCTTCAAGACAGGGTCTGGGGGACCAGGGAGGTGTTGGACAAAGGTTGGGTTTGATCCTGGAGATCCTTTCTAACCTAAGTGATTCTCTGTCAGTGCAAAGCTGCTCTGCTGCTGCTTACCTTGAAAACCTGTTGCCTTTAAAACCTGGAAAGCTGCTTTTGAGGACCTGAAGCACTGGATTGAGGGCAGGGGAGGGTCAGTGGGCAGCTGCTGATGGTTAAAATCTGTGTTTCTGTGACAAGTGGTGGCCATGCTCTGCTGTAACTCACTGCAGGGCCTCCAACAGTGATGTATCAAAGTGATATTATCCAAATCAGGGAAGTTTCCAGGCTGAAATTCACAGTCCTATAGGATTTTAGCAAATATGATGTGGTTTTATGCTCTGTGGGGTGTACATTAGAGGTAGTCTCAGCTGTGCTGATGCTTGTGGTGGTGACAATACAACCTTCCTGAGCAGCACACACAACCCTCACCAGACAGAGCTCATTACTCTGGTGCTTGGTCTTTGCTTCGTTAATGCTGCAGGATAAGTCACAGAATGGGTTGGGTTGGGAAGGACCTCAAAGCTCCTGCCCTGGCAGGGACACCTCCCACTAGACCAGGTTGCTCCAAGCCCCATCCAACCTGGCCTTGAACACCTCCAGCTCCTGGAGTCCAGCCATTGCCCCAGCACTGAGGGCACCACTGACCCCTGGCCCTCAGCACCACATCTCCAGCCTGGCAAACCCCTCCAGGGATGGGGACTCCACCCCTGCCCTGCCCAGCCTGGCACAGCCCTGCCCAGCCCCAAACACCAACAAATTGTTCCTCAGCTCCAACCTCAACCTCCCCTGGCACAACTTGAGGCCGGTTCCTCTTGTCCTGCACAATCTGTGAACCCTGGAGAACAGGGGGTTGTGCTGTGGAGTGAGAAGCTAGAGGCTCTGAAATCTGCCTGTACTCCTGATCCTACCCCCCTTCAGTGCTGGGGGGTGGGTAGAAGCTCTGATCTTAATCCCTTAGGAAGGGAAGGAGAAGATGCTGTATCCAGTGGTCCATGGCTGCCAGCAGAGCCACCTTTTCCTGGCTGTGGCACATGGAGGAGACCTCCCCATGGCAATTCCTTCCCTCTGGAGCCTGGTGCTGCTTCCCTGCTGCTCAGACTGTGCTGCCCACACACATTTAGGGGAGGGGAGCTGGGGAGGGCTGCCAGGGAGCCGTGGTGACCGCCCAGTTCTCCCCAGCTTGGCACTGCTCTCCTCTTCTCCCACTGCTTTCTCTCTCCCCGGGTTGGCAGCGGTGGTCCCTGCAGTCCCTGGGGGCTTTCCCTCCTCCGTGACTCAGCCTGCAGGGAATTCCTGAAGCAGTGAGTCAAGTTATTGGGAAAACTGTTTGCCCACTAGTGTAAACGAGGGAGAGACTGGCATCGAACTCCTCGGGGTGGTTGGGGTTGTCCTCTCCTTCCTACAGCCATGGAATTGGCCTTGACAGGGGTAAAACTCTAGGTATATTTATTTCCACCTCGAAACATGCTCCTCCTGATGATTTTTCCTCCTGTTTTTTTCCAGGTGGCTGCTCTGATGGTAATCCCAGGATGGAATAAACCCGGGCACTTGCAACCTGCCAGTATTGTAGTGAAAAACCACTTGCCTAAAGAAATGAGGCTGTTGGATTGGCACCAGTCAGCTACACCCAGAGTCCTCCTGTTGTAAGTACCTTTCACCACTTTGTTCTGCCCGGGCTGGCTTCATCCAGCCCTTGGTTGGTTGGGTTTTTATTATGTTACTCTATTACTAAATTACTCTATTACTAAATTAATGGGTTTGTGGTTTACAACTGAATTAACAAATTTTGAACATAGCCACAAGACATCACAACACAGACCAGTCCTGGCCTCTGAGGGATCTCAGCTGGGATTAAAAAAAGGAGGAAAGGAGCCTTCAAATCCTGGTTTTTTCCTCTTTACACCCATCTTCCGAAGAGCTTTGATCCCTAATAATTGTGCCCAGGAAAGAAATTGCCAGACAGATTCTGGGTGCTGAGCTGCTGAGCATTTTTAAATCAAGGTGCTCACTCAGCTCAGCTCATCTGGATATTCCTTCCCTGCCCCACTCAGGCCAAGCTTTTCTTGCCCCTGGTCACCGACGATTAAGCATTACCCCTGTAGAACATGAAGTTCTATTTAAACCACCAAATTAGTTTCACTTTTTAATACATTTTTTCCCCCTAGCAACTTGGACATTATTTTTTGCTGGCGCCAGGAGCCGTCAGGAAGCTCAGCACAGAATGTAGGTGGCTGCAGCTCTCTCGGGTGTTGGTTTTAACTGAAGTGGTGGCAGCAGCCTTGGGTTGTGCTCCCCCACTCCCAGCCTCCCAGTAAAGTGGCTCATTTTAAGGTAAGCTTATCCCTCAGCTTCTTTCTTGACCACTTATCCAGGAGGGCTTTTAATTTGCTGTGTGAAGCTGGGAGTTAAATTGTGCTGCTGCTGAGGTCGAGGAGAAGGTACCAGGAAGTGTGGAGCTGCAGGGTGAGGCTCTCAGAACATTCTTCTGCCTTGAATTGGGGCAGCTGAAGCATCTCGTGGTGATCTACTAAAATAAAAGTGCTGTGGAGAGGAGGATTGCACTTATATCCCTACAAACATCTTCCTTTTTGCCCATGGACAAGTCCTGGCCTCTGAGGTATCTCAGCTGGGGGAAAAAAAAGAGGGAAAGGAGACTTCAGATCCTCCTAGTTTGGGTTTTTACCTCTTTACACCCATTTACTAAGGCAGGCAGCACCCTCAGCAAATCCACCTCTTGAGTGCCCTGCTGGGAACATGCTCTTTGCTCCAGAGAACAAAAAAACAAGTAAATTTGCAATATAATACCTTTTATTTCCCCTCAAGACACCACCAGAGTGGACAAGAACATGCCAAGTGTGTACAGTGGTGGTGGTTCTGGTGTCTCTATGTGCAGAGCCCCAAAAGCTGATGAGATATTTTAATGGTAGCACCTTTTTTTTAAGAAATCCTTGTGAATTTTGATGTTGTGGTGAAGGGCTTGGACTCCCCAGGGTTATCAGGAGGTCAGTTGGCCCCGTTGTGGTGTGTTGTGGGTTGTTCTCCAGGAGAAGAACCTGTTTGGACTGAGCAGCCAACGTGAGACTCCATCTGCTGCATTAGTAGCAAGTTTTTGAGAGCTGATTTTTTGGTTTACTCATGAGAGAAAAGGGATTTTTTTAAGGAAAACTCTGATAAGAGGCTTTGGAAATTCCAGGGTATAAATTGTGAGGCTGTGAGGTTCAAGATAACAGGTAGGAGATGTCTTTAAACATAGTGTGGGACTCAAGGGAGCTTCTTCCACCCAAGGCAAGAGGTGTTTGGAGGAAGGGGCAAAGGATTTAAGCACTTTGCAAACATCTTGAGGTGTTTATGCTGAGATTTGAGAAGAAATCATTAGGGAGGAATAAGCAGAGTTGGAGATGGGCCCAACTGGGCAGTAACCTGCTCTTGTGACCACCACCATTGACCTTCCAGGGGTGTATTTATGGCCTCAGCTGGTGGCACCTCCAGGTAGGTTCTTGCCCCCTGGGCTTTGAAGGTCGGTGTATTCCCCGGGAGGTATTTTGGGTATTTGTGTCAGTGGGCAGTTTTTTTGTTAGCTCCAGATCCAACCTAATCAGATTAGCTCTGTGATGATGACATTGTAGGGAGCTGATTGTGGTGCAGTGACCTTCTCCTGGGGGAGCTGCAGCTGAAATGTGCCAAGCCACAGGAGGCTTTTGGAACCTCTCCTTCCTCCGACCCGATGCCTCAGTCCCCTGGCTCTGACTCATTTTTATTTCCTTCTCCTTGGAACATGGGAGGCTCTAAAGAAGAACCTTCAAAGTAGGTGTGAAGCTGATACTCCAAAATTCAAGACCCTGTTGCTTTTTGCCACGCGTGCTGAGCGCTTGCTTGTAAATACGGCTCTTGGATGTTATTAATACATAAAATATTCTTTAGACATCCCTTAATCACACCCAGTCATGCCAGAGCTGCCTTCACAACCTTCTGGCAGCTGCTCTAGCATCTCCCCCCCCAGGGAAGGAGCTTTCCCTGCAGTTCCTTCAGGCATCACTCACAATAGATGTCTTCAGCCACGTGTAAGAGGCAGCCCTGCCCTGGAGCTCATCTCCCTTTGCTGCTCTGGAATTTGTCCCCAGTATGATGAGTTTAACTCCACACAGTGTGTGTTGAGTAGATATTCCACCCTGCTACAAGATGCTCTGAGATATTCCCACCCCAGGAGGGCACTTTTGGGAGGTTTGGGTGGTTTTTTCACCTGGCCTCTCACTGTTTTCTTGCTGATGGTGGTTACTGGTGAATTGTGCAGAGGAGATAGAGGGCAACAGACCTTGTTATCTGGGTCACACCACGTGCTGGGTCCTGCAAGAGCTGCCAGAGGAGAGATGGGTTGGGATGTGTGCAGAGCAAATCCAGCTTCAGGATGTGCTGTATGGATGTGGCCACATCCCCCCTTCTCCCTGCAAGGCAAGAACAATTCCCAGATTGTGAGGAACCAAGGGCAGGAACAGAAAGAGCTTCATTGAAGGCCCTTAAAAATAGCTGGATGGAGTTGGGTCCAAGTTGTAATTGATGATTTCCGTCCAGGACAGTAAGTTCTTCATGGGAACAGAAGGTTTCTCTGAGCTCCAGGGGGGATGACCCAACCTGGGGTAGAGCCATGTGGGACATCCTGAGGAGAGGAAGGATCTGGGGGCTCAGGTTGGGGTGGAACCCTCTCAAAGGGCTGTTTCAGGGGAAGGGTTTGTACCTGGTGAAGCAGCAGATGGTTGAGGGTCAGGAGCTCTATGGTTGAGCGTGGACAATGTCAGTTTGGGTCACCCACACTGGACAGATGTGGTTGTTTTAAAATGCTGTTGCTTTTTCAGTCCACTTTGGCATCTGCAGGAGATGCAAAGAGCTTCAGTAGCTCTACCAAATAATTCCAGAGAGCATAAATGCAGGTGATCCAGCAAGGGACTGTCCTCCTGGTCTCCACCTGCAGAGCTCAGGCCTAGAACCTCTGTTCTTCTGGGCTCCTGAGCAGTGAAGGTGAAGGTCTGGCTTTGTATAGTTAATGTTTTGAGGGAGTTTGGGTGCATCAGGCTGTAGGACTCTAGAGCTGAGGTGGAATTTTGGGAGACCAGCTGGAAGAGGGTGCTGACAGATCCCAAACACGGAAGAAATGGGCTTGGTTTGTCATACCTGGGTCATGTCAAGTTGCAGCAGGTCCCCATGAGAGGCCAAGGGGAAAGGTGATGAATGTCTTGGGCTAGCAGGGCTTCCTCACTAGTTCTGCATGGACATCACCACCTGTCAAGGTGAGAAGAACCTTTTGGTGCACTGGTGGACCCATTTCAGGTGGTGTTGGCCTCCCCTCTTCTTCTCAACAGCAACAACAATGGCCTGAAGTGCAGGAGGTTGAGTTGGGGACCAGGAGGAGGCTTGTGGGTGGTAGAGGTGGGGACACTGAGCCCATGTGGAGCCAGGGGTTAGCGTGTTGGGCTGTGTGGGTGCACCCATGGCTTGGGTGCCTGTGATGCTGGGAGCTGAAAGCAAACCCTGCTGGTGGAGCTGGGTGGTGGGGAGCAGTCGATTGTCTGCCGGGGTGTTGGCGTGGTGTGGGTGCTCTCCTGCAGCGCAAGATCTCCCTGCAGCCCTTCTCCCTTCAGCTCTGCCTCTGCTTGGCTCCTATTTACTCGTGCAGCTTCTTCTGAGGCTGGTGTCAGCTGTGATGGGATGCTGGATTAGGGTAAATCTCCCAGGTTTAGCTGGAATGTTGTCTCTCTGCAGCGTTCCTCTCCCTTGCTCTTTTCTCTAAGCCTTTCCCTCCCGACAGCTAATTCTCCCCTTCCCCCACATCCTCTCATACCCCAGAGCATGTCACAAGGAATTAACTGCCTGAAAAGGCCTGGGAGAGGCTGCTCCTCTGGAACAGTCTCTCCTTTCTATGGCCGCCCTGGCCCCCTCTCTGTGCCCCTTTTGTGTCCCATCCAGTTCCCCACCTCCCCCCCCCAAGCCATTCAATACATGCCAGAGGAGAGAGCAGCAGCCCTGAGCTTTTCCCAGCCTTGCCCGATGCCATCAGTGCAGCCAAGGGTCTTCCCACGGACAAGTGGAGCTCCCAGGCGAGCCCAGATTCCTTCTGGAGTGCTCCTGGTCCTTCTCCGTGGCATGATGGAGGAGTTGGTGCTGCTGGAGGACTTGCCTCCTTCTCCCATCCCTCTGCATCCCTGCCAGCATCGCCCGGTCCCTCCTTCCCACAATTCACACACGATCTCCTCAGAATAGGGATGATGTCACTTCCTTGCAGAGGGTGCTGGAGAAAGGGGGGGGTGTGGAAAAGGGGGAGTCACGACCCCTGGCTCGGTGGCTCTTGGAATCAAGGAGGTTGGTGCCTTGGAGGGAGGGAGTTGCTCTGGAGATGAGGCCGGGCAGGGACTCGCCGCGCCGCCCTTCCCTTTGCCGAGGGGGCTTCTCCATGGCTGCAGGAAGAGTTTGTGGCTCCCTCCCTTGCTGCTGAGGTCCCTCTCCAGGGATGTGCACTTCTCCTGACCCCAGGGAGGATCCTCCAGCGGCTGGACCACGTGCCATGTAAGATTCCTGCTCCCATCCATCCTTCTCTGAGCTGAGGGTCAAGGGCTCTGGACTCCTTGTGCACAGAGGTGGTGCCTGCATGTGCTACTTAATGTCAGTGGTGGGAGCTTGGGGCTTCTCCTGGCTGGGTTTGGGCTTCAAGGTCCTGGGGGTTTTCCACTTTGCAGCAATTTTAGGGGTTCTTGCTGGTGCACAACGAGGGCAGTGTGTGCCTTGACCTTCCACCTTCTTCCCAGCTCCTCTCCTAGCTCATACCTTCAGCATCTCAAAGTGTAAAGCCAAGGAGCCCTCACTGAGAGCTTTATTTTGGGGGTTTTAGAGTCTTGGGCTTCCTGTCATCTCCTGCCTTTCCAACGAGGGGGTGAAGCCCCAGATCTCATGGATTAGATTCTTGATGAACAGTCTGAAAATTGATTTGGACTTTCTCTGTGGTGCACTTGGAGCTTGGTGATCATGCAGGTGGGAGTGACAGTCCCACAGTGAGGGATGGGCTGCTCTGCTCTGTCCCATCTGTGGCTGGGGGTGAGGAATCCACCTTAGATGTTTGATTCTCTTGCTGATACACTGCCTCTTAAACTGAGAGAGGGTGGCACAACCACCTGCATCCAGAGAGGTGGGAGAGTTGTGGAAAGTGTTGGTGGGATGGAGCCAAAAGCTGAGGGATGATGGGAGCTGAGGTGCTGTGGTGGCCAGGGGCAGAGTGATGGACGTGCTGGGAAGTGTGTCCATGTACACCAAGCAATATTCAAGATCTAGGGGCTGCCACACGGGTGGTGGGTTGTTCATGGCAGGGCTGGGAGAAGGCTCCAGATGGCCAGAGGAGTGAGCAGTTTGGAGGTAGAGCTGCCATGGACTGAGTGCTCTGATTATTCTGTGCTGAGGAAGTGTGAACCCACATGGTGTTGAGGTTTCACATGGGCTTTGTTTGGGGAATGGAGCCTTTCCCTCACCCAAGTGAGGAACGTGCTGGAAGCGTGTCAGGGTGTTGGCTGCGGAAACCCCCGGGGTGGGAGAAGGGTTCCTAGAGGATTTCAATCCTTGGTGACTGGAGGAAGCCCCCAGTTCTGGGCTCCCCAGTTCAGGAGAGACAAGGAGCTGCTGGAGAGAGTCCAGCAGAGGTTCTGGAGATGCTGAGACTGGAGCATCTCTGTGCCCAGGACAGGCTGAGAGCCCTGGGGCTGCTGAGCTGGAGAAGAGAAGCCCCAGAGGGGATCTGATCAGTGATGAGCAAGAGCTGAAGGGTGGGGGCAAGAGGCTGGGGCCAGACTCTGGTCAGTGGTGCCCAGGGACAGGCCAAGGGGCAGCGGGCACCAAGTGGAACCCAGGAGGAGAAAGTTGTTTGGGGTGAGGGTGTTGGAGCCTGGCCCAGGCTGCCCAGAGAGGTTGTGGAGAGATCCCAAAGGGGTCTGGACATGATGCTGGGGGAGCTCTGGGGGAGCTGCTGGAGCAGGGGGGTGGGACCAGAGCATCTCCAGAGGTCCCTCCCAACCCCACCACTGGGGTTTCTGTACACCACCCTCCAACAGCCACCCACAACCACAGCTTCTCCTGTCAGCCTTTGGTTTCTGAGATCACGTCTGTGTGATCTCCTGACTGCAGTGGCCATTCCTGTCCCTCTCTTCCATGCCCTAAACCTTGTCCCACTTCTTACCTGTACCCTCCTGCACCACCACAGACCAGGGGACACCACAGGTTGGCCTGTGCCTCTCCAGGCCACCATCTCCAAAGCACCAAGTCCTGCCAGCTGATGCATCTCCATTCCAAACCCAGCTCTTCTCCTGCTCCAACCTCCCAACCTTCACCTTCATGCACCACTTCTGGGGTGCCCCATGCATGACCCGTGGTGACCACACCTCTGCAAAGCTGCACCTCCAAAGGGTAAATGACTCTCAGGTTGATAGAGGCAAAATTCCAAGTGCCCCTATTTGTTACTTCTGCTGTAATGAGGATTTTCAGCAGCATTTCAGAGGGACTATCATCTGCTGTACCTCGTGTACCAGGCGAAAAAATAACAGCAAACTTGTGTGTGATGGCTCTAATTTAGTGCACTGGGTAGAGGAAGGGGGGGGAGGAGTGACACGATCACATTGAAATTAATTTGAACCTGCAAAGGAACACAAGTGTTGGTTCTGTGGCAGAGCACAGGCTGCACTGAGTGCTGCAGTGACAGACGTGCCCCCTGCTCCTGGAACCTGCTCACCACTCAGGTGTGATCACCCCATCACCCACCTGCTGTGCAGAACATCTCACCCAGAGGAGTCTCCCCTCCTGTACCAACACCCGTGGCTGCTGGATGGACCTTCCTGCCCATGTCACAGAGTTCCAGCGTGGTGGGGTCTGAAGGGACCTCTGGAGATGTTCTGGTCCAACCCCCCTGCTCCAGCAGCTCCCCCAGAGCTCCCCCAGCATCGTGTCCAGGCCCCTTTGGGATCTCTCCTCGACCTCTCTGAGCAGCCTGGGCCAGGCTCCAACACCCTCACCCCACACAACTTTCTCCTCCTGGGTTCCCCTTGGTGCCTGGTGCCCCCTGGCCTGTCCCTGGGCACCCCTGATGAGTTTGTCCCCATCCTCTTGCCCCCCACCCTTTAGCTCTTGCTCAGATCTCTGAATATGGAAAGGACTGAGCTGCTGAGATGTGGTGGACGTGGAGTGGAGCAGGTTGGAGTGTGTGCAGCAGAACGAGATGGTGTGGGAGAGCTGTGCTGGGAGGAGGTGTCTGGGTAGCCCTGGGGAGTCTCGTGACTTGTACCACTGCTTGTTGCTTTTTTTAAAAGGTTTGTGAGGCTTTAAAAATAGGAGTACAAACAAAACATGGGGAGGAACAGGCAGCTCCTCAGTCTTCAACCTTTTGATTGTTGGTGCCTGTCAGGACCAGCGTGAGCACAAAGGAGACGTGGAGCTAGCGGGGGGGGAATTGCTGGTGGAGTGAGGGATCTCTGAGGAGCTTCTGCCTTGGCTGCTCTTGGGACCTTCCCCAGATGCTGCCACTAATGGCTATTTTGGCTTGTTGAGCCAAGTGAGGGAGGGAACTGTTGGGCAACAAGAGAAGAGAGCTGGTGGACGCCAAGAGAACCACCCCAGCAGGTGTGCCTGGGGAAGAACGTGGTAATAGGACCTTCTTTATGGTTGGGGCCAGTCTAACCTGTCCCAAACCAACCCCCAGGGACCCACCCTAACAGGATTCCAGGTAATCTCCTGGAGTGGAGCTGGGTGATGGTGAGTTAAGCACCAGCTTCACCCAACACTTCCCACTCCTCAAACTCAACGTTCTGGTCCCCTCCTCGAGCGTTTCATGCCCCCTGGTGCTGGATGGAAGCAGCTCTGCCACCTTTGGTGTAGAACATCTCTCTGGTGTAGCCCTTCTGGCTCTCCTGAGGGGCTTGGAGAGGCTCTGCTGACCCTCTTTGGTCCTGTTTCTCCTCCAGGAGGTGAGTGTCGTGCCTGCTGAGCCCCCCCAGACCCTCTAGCCATGCCAGGGATCGTCGTGTTCCGCCGGCGCTGGTCTGTGGGCAGCGATGACCTGGTTCTGCCAGCCATCTTCCTCTTCCTCCTGCACACCACCTGGTGAGTGAGAGGGGCACAGCCATGCCTTGACTTCTCTCCTCAAAGCTTGGTGCTATTCCTGGTTCCTTGCAGCTGTAATTCCTCCTGTGGCTGGAAGGTTTGTTTGGGGCATTTGTGACAGACAGCACCAGATTTTCTGGGTCTAGCCTCAGGTCTAGTTGCAAAGAGGGAGCCTGACCAGAGCTCCTCACATCCTCCAGTGAAGGTTCTCCCCTGGAGTTTGGGGCTGTGTTTCTATACAGGGAAAAAAAAAACCAACCCCAAAACTGGAGTGGCAGATCCCATGGGATGACGTTGACTGGACACAGACGCCTCAAATTGTCCTGCCTGGGGTAGCAGAGCCTCTGGATGGCTTGTGGGGAGGAGATTTCCAGACCAAATCCCTATGAATCATGGGATGCTGAGGATGCCTCAGTAGCTGGGTGAGGAGAGCAGGTGTGGGGGGTGTGACCTGCAGCTCCCTTTGGCTTGCTGGCTGGTAACGAGCTGGTTTGTGACCGGCAGGTTTGTGATCCTCTCTGTGGTGCTCTTTGGGCTGGTGTACAACCCCAACGAGACCTGCTCGCTTAACCTGGTGGACCACGGCAGAGGCTACCTGGGCATCCTGCTCAGCTGTATGATCGCAGAGGTGGCCATCATCTGGCTCAGCATGAGGGGCAGCATCCTGTACACAGAGCCCCGGGACTCCATGCAGTATGTGCTCTATGTCAGACTGGGTAAGAGGCAGGGGCCTGAGGCCTCCTCATGACTCAGCCTCCACGCTGCCATCTGCTCTCGCTGAAGCCTCCTCTCCCCACACCCTGACAAACACACGGCTCCTGAAAGGCATCCAGATGGCCCCTTGGATGTGATATGCATCCCAATCCATCACATTTACTGCCACCCTGTCACTGCTGTGCAGGCTCTTCGTGCAATGCCCCAAATATCTTTCTAGCAAACCTTTTAGCTCGCCATCCTCATTGCCATGCAGGTACAGTCCCTTTTCTCCTCTAACTGAATGTGCTCCCCTTCTGTCTCGCTGCAGTGAGATGCAGCCACACCTCTCCCCCACCTTTTCCCCCCCCCCACATTCTCCTGTGATGCAGGCAGGTTGGTGTAAGCCATGGTGGGTTTGACCCCAAGGCTTGTCCACGCAGACACCCACCTACCTGGAGAGCTGTTCTTGACCTCTTGGCTCGCGTGGGATGTGTCTCTCCATCCAGCTCCACCTCCAGGCACCATGAGATAGAGGGTTCACCACCTGCTCCTTGGTTGAATCCTCTCTTAGAAGGAATATTGGTCCTCCTAAAAACATGTCCTGTCTCACTCACCCATCAAGAGCTAGATCAGGAGAGGTTGTTCCTTGGGTTCTCATTCAGGGCTTCCCTTTTAGCTTGTCTTAGAATCATAGAGTTGTCAGGGTTGGAAGGAACCTTCAAGATCATCCAGTTCCAACCCCCCACCATGTGCAGGGACACCTCCCACTCCATCAGTTGCTCACAGCCCCAGCCAGCCTGGCCTTCAAAATTCCCCCCCTCTGTTCTGTTGTCTCCCAGGTACAGGCACGTGGTCAGGTTTTTCTGTGCTGAGTGAAGATTTTAAGAGAAAACTCTTTAGGAGATGCAGAGTCAAGCCCATTTTGAACAAAGCCTCTCAGCTTTTGGGGGTTGTTTCCCTGCAGAACTCACCACCCTACGGGTGACCTTGCTTGGAAGCTCTGTCTGGGTGATGTTGCCTCCTTGGAGTGCTAAGTGCAGGTCATTAACCTGAGGAGCAGAGGAATCTCTCTCCCTCTTCCCAGACACTGCTGCCTCCCTGGGGGAGCACATAGAGCCTGACAGTTGGAGTAACTCTGAGTTAAAACCAGCCTGAATGGGCCAGGGGAGGGAGAGAGAATCCAAAGAGCCTTTTTCCTGCCCAAGAAACCTCCACTTCTCTTCCTTCTCTGCCTTAGAATCAGAATGGTTGGGAAGGACCTCTAGGATCACCAAGTCCAAGCACCTTAAGCCTTCAGGATCTCTCTTTCCACCACAGCTTGGGTCTGGTGTGTGTTTGGTTGGTTTATTTTTTCACTCTTAATGGCTCCATCAGTTCTGATGCTAGAAGTAGGAGTGTGACCATTGTGTGGGCAAGGTCCATGTGACTGTCCCATTTTCAGCATGTGCTGTTCGGTGCATTATGAATCTAGGGAGAGAATTCCAGCCTGGACCCAGCAAGGTCTCCTCTGCTCCTGTCCTGCAGGGACACAAAGCCAGGCTCAGCTTAAGAACAGGCTGGGCTGATCAGGAGCCAGGGCCAGCCCTGGTTCTTTGCCCGTGGCTGTTGACAACTATTTACCCTGTGCCTCTTTGAACTGGTCTTTCCAGGCTTGTGAGTCTGGGGGAAGCCACTTCTGGAAAGATTCCAGGGTAATGTGCAAAGCTGGGGAGCCAGTGAGTGACTCCCTAAGGGCTGTGTCCTGGGGTCTGTTCCTGGCAGGACTGTGAAGAGCAGAGGTGCTGGGAGCACCTGCCAAGCAGAATTAATCCTGGATGCCCAACGTTTATTTCCTATCTTTGAGCCAAGCCATCTGTCTGAGGTGGTTGAGACCTAGGTGTGGTTACACAGTGACTCTCCTTATCTAAGGGAGCCTTTCCTAGCGTGGCTTATCAGACTCACACCTCTGATAACAGCCCCACGTGCATGGGGTCCTCTTGTCACTTAGGTGATCAGAGGCTGGAGCACCTCTGCTGTGAGGACAGGCTGAGAGAGTTGGGGTTGGTCAGGCTGGAGAAGAGAAGGCTCCCAGGGGACCTTCTGGTGGCCTTCCAGGATCTGAAGGGGGCTACAAGAAAGCTCATGAGGAGCTTTTGAGGCTGTTGGGTAGTGGTAGGACTGGGGGGAATGGGTCAAAAGTAGAGGTGGGGAGATTGAGATGAGGCATTAGGAAGAAGTTGTTGCCCAGGAGGGTGGGGAGACACTGGCCCAGGTCGCCCAGAGAGGTGCTGGAAGCCCCATCCCTGGACATTCTGAAGGCCAGGCTGGCTGGGGCTGTGAGCAACTGCTCTATGGGAGGTGTGGGTGATCTAGTGGGGTTGGAACGAGATGATCTTTAGGCCCCTTCCCACCCTGACCATTCTAAGATTTACCATTAAGGACACATCACATTTTTGGTTCCTTTTCTTGAACACCCCCTCCCAAAGCACTGGGGTCCCCGTCCTGCCATCACTCCCTGCACCTCTCCCACTAAAAACCCCATCTCTGGGTTTTTCCCCTCTCCAGAAGAAGGGGAGAAGCAGCTGCTGCTCCTTGGGGAGATGCTGCTACTCCCCCTCCTGTCCCTTTTTTCTTGCAGCCATCCTGGTGATCGAGTTTGTTTATGCCATCGTGGGCATCGTGTGGCTCACCCAGTACTACACCTCCTGCAACGACCTCACGGCCAAGAGTGTCACTCTGGGTGGGTATTGGGGACACAGCTTATCTGCCATTCCCATGTCCATGGACATCCTCTTGCCTTGGAGAGCTCCTCCACTCATGGGGGTGGGGATTGGCTGCTGGAAGGGGAGCATGGCTGTAGATGTGGTGCTTGTTCTCCTGAGAGGTCATTCCCAGAACAGTTGCTCTCTGCGTTGAGGCAAGAGTTGCTCTTCCCATGGAGTCTGTAAGGTCTGGTTGCCCCTTCTCACTTCTAAATGGCTTTACTGGAGCTCCTTTGAGCCTCAACCAGCCTCCTGGTGAGGGGGGCACTAATGTTGCAGTCCCCTCAGATACTCAGGGAGTATTTAACAGCCTCCTAAACCAGCTGGAAGATCCAGCTGTGGTTGAAGAGCCTTTCCAGGAGGATCTGGGGTAGCTTTCCCTGCCCTGCAGCAGTGGATGGGGGGGGGGTCTGGGGTGTGTGTGGTGCAAAGCAACAAGAGATCCTACCCAAGACTCAACGGGCAGAGGAGCTGACCCCTCTCTGTTCTCTGCAGGAATGGTGGTGTGCAACTGGGTGGTCATCCTGAGTGTCTGCATCACCGTCCTCTGCGTCTTCGACCCCACAGGCAGGACCTTTGTCAAGCTCCGGGCCACCAAGCGGAGACAGCGCAACCTGAGGACCTACAACCTGAGGTAAAGCAGCCGTGGGGGGAGGGGGTGACCTGCCCCTGGCCCTGCTTGATGTTCTCCTCACCTTGGGGAGCATTCAGCTTCCAATCGTGGGATCGGTGAGGTTGGGAAGGACCTCCAGGTTGGGAAGGACCTCCAGGGTCAGCGAGTCCAACCTTCGTCCAACATCTCCCTGACCCCCGGACCATGTCCCCAAGCTCCACATCTACTCGTTTGTTGAAGCCCTCCAGGGATGGTGCCTCCAGCACCTCCCTGGGCAGCCTGGGCCAGTGCCTGACCTGAGCTTCAGGCCATTCTTCCTTTTGGTGAGGGGGATTTCTTTGGAAGGCTGCAGCTCAGGGGCATCTGGGTGCTGGAGAGGCTGCAGAGAAGGGCAACGAAGCTGGTGAGAGGTTTGGAGAACATGTTGCATGAAGAGCATCTGAGGGAAGTGGGATTGTTGAGCTTGGAGAAGAGGAGGCTGAGAGGAGACCTCGTTGCTCTCCACAACTACCTCAAAGGAGGTTGTGGTGAGGCTGGGGTTGGGCTCTTCTCCCCAGGAACTAAGGACAAGAGGTGATGGCCTCAAGTTGCACCAGGGGAGGTTTAGGTTGGACATTAGGAAGTTCTTCTGTGGCAGAGTGGTCAGGGACTGGCCCAGGCTGCCCAGGGAGGTGCTGGAGTCCCCATCCCTGGAGGGGTTCAACACACAAGTAGATGTGGAGCTTGGGGACATGGTCTGGGGGTCAGGGAGATGTTGGACAAAGGTTGGGCTTGCTGATCCTGGAGGTCCTTTCCAACCTAGATGATCTATGATTGTCTCTGTATCCAAAGGAGGTGAAGCAACACAGGACCTGGCTGGATTCACAGGATTTGTGAATCTTTACAAGCCCCTTGAGCCACAGCAGCTCCTTCAACCATCCTCTAGCAGCATTGAGGCTGCTCAGAGTGAGGCAGCACTTGGATGTTGCTGGGGTTGAAGCAACATCTTCTTCCAAAGCCTCTTTCTTCCTTTATTTACATCTTCCAAACACGACCTCTTGGCCTGAGGTTTCTTCTATTTAGTCTTGGCCAAGAAGTGATTTTCTGTTGTGTTGGCAGTCTGGGCTTTTAATTAAGAATTGATTGCCTCCTTGAGCTCCCCAGCTGGGGCTGGGAAAGCTTTTTTTTCACCAAGCAAGGCAGTTTTCAGAAGGTTGTTGTTTGGTTTGGGGTTTTTTTTCCCCCCAGTAGCAGGACAACACAAACCAGCTTTGTTTTCTTCTGCAGTCTTGACATCTGTGACTGTCAGCAAGGAATGTGGCTTTGGAGGACTCGAGGGCATTGGGTTTGGAATGCTCAAAAATGAGGATTTAAAAAATACTCTGCAGATTTGGTGTTTCAAGAGGGTGCTTTGCATCCTTGTTATTCCAATATCTTGCAATGGGGTCCCTCAGGTTGTCTTTTTGAGGAAAAAACTCATTTTTCTAAGGATGCTGCTGCTGTAGCTTGCCAGAACTGTGAGGAGCAGCTTTTTCTCAGTGCTGGTTAATGCTTGGACTCAATCTTAAAGGTCTTTTCCAGCCTAAATGAGTTTGTGATGACCATGCAGGCAAGTTTTGTTTGAAGGAGCCTGGTTTTTATTCCTGACCTTGCCAATGTGATACCGACAGTAGCCTGGAGTATTTGGAGCTAGTGCCCTGTTAGCCTGGTGTGTGTGACTGTGGCAGCCCCAGGTCCTGGGGTCAGGTTTGGGGCCCTCCCTCCCAGAAGGAGCTTGAGGGGCTGGAGCATGGCCAGAGAAGGGCAAGGGAGCTGGGGAAGGGTCTGGAGCACAAGGAGAAGGGGCTGGAGAACTTGGGAGGGAGCTGGGGGGGTTGAGGCTGGAGCAAAGGAGGCTCAGGGGAGACCTTGTGGCTCTGCACAACTCCCTGAGAGGAGGTTGGAGCCAGGGGGGGGGAGATCTCTTGTCCCCAAGGGATGGCACAAGAGGAACCGGCCTCAAGTTGTGCCAGGGGAGGTTGAGGTTGGAGCTGAGGAGCAATTTCTTCATGGGAAGGGTTGGATGAAGCTGCTCAGGGCAGAGTCCCCATCCCTGGAGGGGTTTGCCAGGCTGGAGATGTGGTGCTGAGGGCCAGAGGTTAGTGGTGCCCTGGCAGGGATGGGGAACACTTGGCCTCCATGATCTTGAAGGTCTTTTCCACCCAAAGTGATGATTTTATGATGCTGTGGATCTCATCCCCCTACACCACATCAAAGCCCTTTCAGTGCATTATTTTTCCAAGGGGAAACATGAGTGCCATGAACTGCAAAGTTCTTTTCCAGGAAAATTAAAGGTAAATCAAAACCACCCCAAAAACTCCCTCCCTGTGAGGCCTTCTGAGATCCCAGACATCTCAGGGAAGGTGTTTGTCCTCTGGGCCAGGCCTGTAACATTTTGGGAGAGCTGGTGCTGCCCTCTTGGAGGTTTCCACTCTGGACGGGGGGTGTTGACAGATGTTAACAAGCCCCATGCTGGGGGCTAGAGAGTGAAAGGGAAACATAAAATCTTACCAGGTGTTCACTACTAGGGCTGGAGCTTTCAGAGGATATATCCTGAAATTCTCCATGTGCTCAGAGTGATTCTTTCTAAATAATATAGCAGGAAATTCTCTGCCTGTGACCTACAAGGTGCTGAAGGTCAGACCCTCCTGCTGCGACCCCATGGTCTGCAGTGATAGGTGTCTTCTGATGGGCAGCAGAACTTGACCTTGGTGTTACACTTCACCTCAGCCCTGTTTCCTCCTGGAAATCCTCAATTTATTCATCATGTTGAGACGTGTCACTTTGGTTTCATAGAATCACAGAATGTCTGAGGCTGGAAGGGACCTCCAGAGGGCATCTGGTCCAACCTCCCTACCCCAGCAGGGACATCTCTACCTAGGGCAGGCTGCTCACAGCCCCATCCAGCCTCACCTTGAAGGACTCCAGGGATGGGGCCTCCACCCCCTCTCTGGGCAGCCCCTTCCACTGATCTGTCACCCTCAGATTAAAGAACTTTTTGCTAATACCCAACCTAAATCTCTCCTTTCTGTAGGACTCTGCTGTAGCTGCTGCTCTTGCACCCAGCAGCTCTCCCTCGCCACCGGCGTCGTGATGTGTGTGGGCTTTGTTCTTGCAGAGCTAAGAAAGCCAAACAAGCAAACAAAAGGCCCCAGCTAATTGTGCTGAGGCTTTTCTTGAGAAGCCTGGCTCGAGAGCTGGTGGAAGTTCAGCGTTGGGGGGCAAGAATTTGGGGGAAGTTGGAGTGCAAATAGCTCCGGGCACACACTTGCTTGTTCAACCCCCGCGGTGAGGTTGTGAAGTTCTTGGCATTGCTGCCCAAGTGCTTTGGCTTTTTGTGGAGTGAACTGAGCAGTGCCAGCCCTGTCCTGGAACACTCCTTGTCCTCTTCCTCCTTGGAGTCTTTCTTGGAGGTTATGGGGAGGTGTTTTAAAATGCTCCCAGAAGGAGCTTGAGGGGCTGGAGCGTGTCCAGAGAAGGGCAAGGGAGCTGGGGAAGGGTCTAGAGCAGGAGTGTGGTGAGGAGCAGCTGAGGGAGCTCAGGAGGAGGCTCAGGGGAGACCTTGTGGCTCTGCACAACTCCCTGAGAGGAGGTTGGAGCCAGGGGGGGTGAGATCTCTTGTCCCCAAGGGATGGCACAAGAGGAACCGGCCTCAAGTTGTGCCAGGAGAGGTTGAGGTTGGAGCTGAGGAACAATTTGTTGGTGTTTGGGGCTGGGAAGGGCTGTGCCAGGCTGGGCAGGGCAGGGGTGGAGTCCCCATCCCTGGAGGGGTTTCCAGGACTGGAGATGTGGTGCTGAGGGCCATGGTTGTGCAGTGGACTTGGTAGAGTTAGGTTAATGGATGGACTCCATGATCTTGAAGGTCTTTTCCAACCTGAGTGACTCCCTGCAGGTTCTACTCCTGTTGTTTCAGGCAAATCCTCCTTTACCAGCATCTTTGTCTCCCAGGTGCAGCCCATGTTGTGTCCTGGGGCTTTTCCTGATGTGCTCCTTTGCCAGACAAGAGGAGTGGGGGGTTTTTTTTGACCTGTGTTGGGTTACTCTATGTTCACATCAAAAACCAACCCTGCCTTGGAGGAGATGTGGACTTTGTGTGTTAAAGAATCACAGAGTCCCCCACCTCAACACCACTAAGCCTGGCTTAATCTAAGGCTGGCTTGCAGCCATCCCAGCCTAAATGAAGGAGCTGCCCCCTGCAGAAGGTGGTAACTAGGACAAGCTCCCAGCAGCAGCACAAGCTCAGCTATAACTCCTTTGAAATAGGGCCTGTCCAATTAGCTAATTGTGAAGGCAAAATTGAAATGTCATCTGAGCCAAATGTGGGCTGAGCTCAACCTTCTGTGCTCAGCCTTCTGAACCTCTCCTAAATTGATAGAGAGCCTTGAGTTGACTCTGTTTGATTGCAGTTCTTCACCCTGCTTGAATAAAGAGCCCCAATTATTGCAGCTCTGAGACTGTGTTTTGTTTAATAAATAGATTTTTTTTCCAAATAAGCTGTTTATTGGGGAAAATTATCCAGTGCCTCTCGTACTAAGTGCTCAAGGTCTTTTGTACTATTCCCACCCTCTTACCCTGAGGTGGAGTTTTCCTGCTGAGCACATGAGGCAGCTTCACCAAGCTGCAGGTAGACCCTCCATCCATCCATCCATCCATCCATCCATCCATCCACAGCACCAGGTGCTCTTGGACATCTTCTTCCAGCAGGTTAATGTCTTTCCAGCTTCATTATGGCCAATCCTGCTCAGCAGGACCCCAGGTATATAAATATAGAGGCCTCCTCCTGGCCAAAACAGCTATTTATTGATGATGGGCTCTCCTTGTTTCTGCTAGATAAGGATAAATTCTTATATATAAGGATATAAGGTGGGAGTTGGTCTCTTCTCTCAAGGAACAAGTGATAGGACAAGAGGAACCGGCCTCAAGTTGCCCCACGAGGGGTTGAGGTTGGAGCTGAGGAACAATTTGTTGGTGTTTGGGGCTGGGCAGGGCTGTGCCAGGCTGCCCAGGTGGAGTCCCCATCCCGGGAGGGGTTTCCAAGCCCTGGAGATGTGGGGCTGAGGGCCAGGGGTTAGTGATACCAGGGGAGTACTTGGACTTGATGAGCTTCAAGGTCTCTTCCACCCAAGACGATTCTATTCTCTGGTTCTCCGTGGTTTGGCACATGTTCTACCAGTGATGACTTTGTCCTGGATCCTCCTATGTGCTCCCCTGCCTGTCCTCACGTGCACACTCTGCCCCTTGTCCACAGGCACCGCCTGGAGGAGGGCCAGGCCAGCAGCTGGACACGCAGGCTCAAGGTCTTCCTCTGCTGCACTCGGACAAAAGACTCGCAGTCGGTAGGTGCCAAATATCCCCTGTCTGAGAGGGAGCTCTGGGGGGTTGAGGCTGGAGCAAAGGAGGCTCAGGGGAGACCTTGTGGCTCTGCACAACTCCCTGAGAGGAGGTTGGAGCCAGGGGGGGTGAGATCTCTTGTCCCCAAGGGATGGCACAAGAGGAACCGGCCTCAAGTTGTGCCCGGGGAGGTTGAGGTTGGAGCTGAGGAACAATTTCTTCATGGCAAGGGTTGGATGAAGCTGCTCAGGGCAGAGTCCCCATCCCTGGAGGGGTTTGCCAGGCTGGAGATGTGGTGCTGAGGGCCGGGGGTTGGTGGTGCCCTGGCAGGGATGGGGAACACTTGGACTCCATGACCTTAAAGATCTCTTCCAACCAGAACAACTCTATGATTTTATGACTCAAATGATGGTAGCAGTGCAGGGTTCCTGCTGTCAAGCCTGGACAACACGTGTCTCATTTCCCTGTGGGTGTTCTTTGAGATCTGGAGGCACAAGGAGCCTCACCAGTAATGCACACAAGGTCTGGAGATGCCTTCCAAGAAGCAGCCAGCTGAGCTGCCCTCAGAATGACCAGGCTTCAAGTTTTGCTGCCTGCTGGTTCCTTTTCCTCCCTTTCAGGCCAAGCAGCCTGAATGAGCACTTGAGTTTCTGCAGGAGGGTACCTGGGTCTTCACACACAGGTTGGCCAGAGAAGTTCTGGATGTTCAACCATTGAATGTGTTCAAAACCAGGTTGGATGGATGCTCCATCATTGAATATGTTCAAAACCAGGTTGGATGAGGCCTTGAGCAACCTGGTCTGGTGGGAGGTGTCCCTGCCCATGGCAGGGGGTTGGAACTAGATGGTCTTTAAGGTCCCTTCCAACCCACCCCATTCTCTGAGTGGCTTCCCACTTAGTACTAGAAGCAATAGGAGCAGGCTGGTGCCTTAGGGTGGTTTCCACCATGTCCTGAGGACCTGCTGGAGAGTCAAGGACTAAGGTGGAAAATTTTTGCTGATGACTCATAATCCTGCCCAGCTGAAATATGTATTATGAGTATCAGAACTCTGGAAAGACCAGACAGCAGCAGAGAGTTGCTCTCAAAAATAGAAGGAAGTCACCAACCGAGGTGACACGTGCACTTCTGAAGACACTATTTAAATTGCTCACATGTCCTGGGCTCCCAATTAGTTCCAGCCTCTCTGGAAACGAGCTGGGAGTTATCAAGGACATTCCAGCAAAGACATCAGAGCGGAGCAGCGGGCGAAAAAAAAATCAGAGAAACTTTGAGAAGGGCAGAGAAAATGACAGGGAAAGCACCAAGGGACCCGGCACAGCGACCGTGTCCCCACTAAATATAGCCTGGTGTTTGGTCTCCTAAAAGAGAGGGAAAAAGGAGCATATTGGAGGGGAGATGAACCTGGAGAGGAAGAGAAATGAGCCTGGGATTTGGAGCTCCGAAGGGAAGAGGAGGTAATAAGATGAAGAGAAGGGAGAGGCAGGTGAAGGCTACCTGAACATTTGGTCATCACAGATGGCAGCCGGTATGAATTAGATTAAAAGGGTTTGCTGGAGTTGTCCTCAGGGTGCAGGAGTGGTCACAGGACTTTGTAGAGATCCTGCAACCTGTACTTGGTGCTGCTGGTCCTCCCAGTTGCCACAGTCATCCTCCCAGGGCCACCTTCCTGCAGGACTGGTGACATTCCAGGGGATGTCCCGGCCTCAACCTGCTGTCCTGCTGAGAAGTCACCCCCCAGAGCTGCTTTGCTTCATGGCAGCTCAAAGAGCAGCATCTCCTTGGGGCTTCTGTGCTGCTCCCCCCCAGCAGAAGCACCTTCCCTGCCCCTCAACAACCAGGTCTCCTTGCCCAGCTATCCAGAACCACTTGTCCTGGGGGTGCAGGTGGCCCTGGCAGCCTCCAAGTGACCTGATTTCCAAACAACTCTTTGTTTTCTTCAGGAATGCCAAATATTTCACTTCACATCAAGCTTTTTTTTTTTCTTCCTTAGAAACTTCTCATTCTGCTGCGACTGCTTCTGGGTTTTAATTTTTTTTTCTGCCATTCAGGATAAAAGCAGCTGCCAGACCCTCCAAATTCCTCGTGCTGTTGCATTTCCATCTCACATTCAGCTCCAGCAATCTCCAGGCTCTTTTTCTTTGCAGAAACAAGCCCTGATTTTGTGTGTCCTGGCATGACAGCGTGTGGAATGAATGCGGATGGAAGGGCTCAGAGCTGAATCCAGCTCTGTCTCCCCCAGCCTGCACGGAAAAAAATTATTCTAGCAAGAGGATCAGCATCCTCTGGGCTGGAAAATAGTTCTGCAGAGGGGACGTGGCACCGGGGCAAGAATCTGCTCGTGTGGATCTGAAGCTCTAAATCCCCACCAGCTCTGCTTGTAGCAGAGCCCCACAACCAACCCTACAAGATGACATCAGGTGCTCAGCAAAAATTCTTCCTTCAGAGCAGAACAGACACCTTGAACTTGGCTTTTTACCCTTATTTAAGGGGTTTTGCCCTCTCTTGGTCGTGTTGTACTTGGAGGCTGTTTCTCATGAGCTTCAAGGAGATTTCTAGGGTCAGTTCTTCAAGGTTGTGATGCTGGCAAGGTTAATACCAGGCCACTTGCTCTTCAGAAGCACAGCTGGCCTGGAAACCTGCACAGTTGGCACCTCCAGCCCCGTTCTTAATGCTGAGTTAACTTTGCTTTTGTAGGCAAGTGAGAAACGATGGGAAGTCATCCTGCACTCCAGGAGAGTCGGAGATGAAAGGATGTGGGTCACTCCCTGCAAGGCTGGGAGGAAGAGGAGGGGTTGATGTTCTTGCCTGGCAGAGAGGAGAGATCCTGTCCTGGAGACCAGCTCTTCTTCAGCACCCAGCTCAGGCTGTCTCCAGACGAGGTGTTGATGCTGTGCAAACACAGGGTAGAAGTTCAGGGTGAGGCTGTCACAGACCTTGGTAGGAAAGGTCATCGATGGTAGAGGTCAAAACACCAACTGCTGGGGTAGTGCAGCACTTGCTCAGCCCACGGGGTGTTGACCCAACCTCTGGGTCACCCTTGGCTTTAGGCTTCCTGGTTGGGCCATGGCCAGATCAGCGTTGGCACCCAGCCCATCTCCAGCCTCCCAGACCATTCTCACTTGAGATCTTGTGGCTTGGGTTTGTTTGTAGGATAGAGAAACAGGGAAAATTAAAATTTCTCCCTAAAATATCTTTGTTGCTCTGCTTCAGGGCCTTTGCTGGACCCCTGTGGGTCACTTCCACTTCTTGTTCCTCTGTGTCTCTTCCTATTCTGGGTCTGGTCACCTTCTCTTCTGGGAACTCTGCATTTAATGACTTGGATCTTCTTCCAGATTTTCCTTTTCGGGCCCTTTTGCTTGAGTGTTGTCCAAGATAAGCCTGGAAGAGCCTCATAACTTGGTCAGCTCCTTCCATGCAGAAGAGCCACTGTCTGTGACACCTGCTTGTTGAGGTTAACCCCATGAAATCACATAGCAAAGAGCTTGGTGGTGAACCATGAGCAGCTGCAGAGACCCTTCAGTAGCAACATTCCCAAGCTCTTGCTTTCTCTGGGATGAGCTGGGATGGTGAGGTCTGGATCAATATGGGCAGAATGACCCCAGGGCAGTTACAGAATGGAAGAGGCTGGTAAATAGGACAAAATTGGTGGTTTTTTACCCTGAACAGCCTTTGTTCCAATGAAATTCCTTCTGAGGAGAAGGGATGGCTCTGAGATGATGCTGGATTGGGACTTGCTTGGTTCTCATCTTCCTTCCTATGTCTTACAGACCATGGAGGGATGGAAACATTTCATTTCTCCCCCTTTGTGTCTGTTAGGGTGCTGAGGTGATCTTCTTGCCCACACAAGCACCCAGCAGGGTAGAAATTCATCCTCAGCTGAGACCTCTGGGTGTGACTGTGTAAAATAAGAGATTAACATAGAACGATAGAATGGCTTGGGTTGGAAGGCACCTCCAAAGGTCCTTCCCTGCTCTACTAGGACGTCCTGCTTCGAGTCAGGCCCAAGTCAGTTCTGCTCAGTGATGGGCACGATGCTCCCTGAAGGAATCTCCTGGAGGTTCTGGGGGAGCGAGCTGCAGGAACGAGGCCATCGCCGCATCGCTGCCGCACCGCTTCTCCTTCCCTGGCCTGTTTTGAGGCTCCCCGCACCCAAACCTCCTCCTCCTGAGCTCCTCTCTTGGCTGGCTGTTGCAGGACGCCTACTCGGAGATCGCTTACCTCTTCGCCGAGTTCTTCCGAGACCTGGACATCGTCCCCTCCGACATCATCGCCGGGCTGGTCCTGCTG